>JAPKLW010001508.1:0-77979 GCA_026898455.1 Plectranthus barbatus | reverse complement strand
TTGTATTTACTAGCAGATGCCTTAACTCTAGCAGAGCTTTCATCTCTAGCAGATGAAACGACGATATTCAGAATATATCTCTTCAACCGTCGAATGAGTATCCCAAGAATCATTTTGACCGATTTGTCGTGGCGTCTCCCTATTCGTCGAGTGACAGATGATTAATAACTTTGGTAAGTTGAATCTGATCAATTCTGACGAGAAGAGTTAATATTTTCCCTTTATAAATACCCTGTTGTAAGTATCCTCGTTGATACAGTAACCCTTTTCTGAAACACAAATTTTCAAGAAACGAGAAGGATTCACCAGGTCAATCTCTTGAGTTGCGCCAAAACCAGATTCTTCATGAGGCTGGTTTGTATTCTTTGTATGACAACAATCCGGATATTGCAGAGATAGTAATGTCAAAGTTGAGTCGTAGTGGATTGGCCCAATTTGTTACTGCTACTCCAAAGCGTTTCCAAGGCGACATTCTCTGAGAATTCATAGAGAGCTGTTCTGTGGAGGAAGATGGCATTTATGGTTTCTTCCTCAGCAATCTTATCTACTGGTCACCGGACGTCTTCTCTCGTCGATTCGGTCTTCCCAGAGGACCTGGGTCTATCTTCAACCACTGTGTGACGGACATTTCTCCTGAATGGTCCGCATGGCAGAGATGGAGACGAATGCCTTCGTCTGGATTTTCTTTGTCCGTCTCAGCATACGATTTGCGCTTCCCTTATTGGGTGCTTTTCCGAGTAGCTAGTAATATGTTGATGGGGGAGGACCGTGATGTCACTTCCTTTTCAAAAGAGACTTGGCAAATCATGATGGCTATCGATGATGGAGCCGATGTAGACTGGGCGAATTATATCTGCGACAGCGTTTGAGACTGCGTCGAGTATTATCCTGCCGTGCCTCTACTCAACGGAATGCAATTTAGTTGGTTACTAGAGCAGAGTTTTCCACAAATAGCCGAAGGGCCAACGAATCTTGTATCTGCTGACTTCTTTCCGTTTAGGCCTTCTTCCTCCTAGACTTTTGAATGAAGTGTTGTCTTTAATTCTCCCCTGTTTCTTGTAATGACATCTTGTTGGTGAATGAAAAGATGTATTGAATCTCCACAACCTTTTCTATTATATGATATGTTTTCGTCAGTAGATGTGATCATCTAAAAATAGTTGGCTGCAACTTCAAGAATTCCAAGAAATAATAATATCTCATTTCATACTTCGTCTCAGCTGTGCTAGCATTCGTGTCTCAGCAACTTGGTTTGTGTCTGGTATGAACTACCATTTTCCACACACAATCATCAAGTGTTATCATTTAAGGCGGTAGATGTCTGTCTGATTCAAAAGATTTGTGCTATCCTTTGTCATCCTTTTTAATCTTTTCGTGGAATAGAGCGCCAGGAAATCCAGGTAGAACGACTTGCCGTAAGTAGCTTTACCAATACAGGTGGCGCTTCCCTCTTTGTCGAGATTCCTCGACTGCTGCTCTTCTGGATTTGAATTTATTTGATAAGACATTTTGGAAGAGTGTTCTCTCTGTGGATAGAGCCATGATCTGGCTATAAAGAACATCACATTTGTCTCTCTGAACTTCATCTTTCACTTAGTCTTCTTGGGCTTCATCTTCTCCTCTTCCTTTAATATAGCGTTGTCTTCTCTTCTTGTTCCAAAAATGCATCATGTTACAATTGCACCCAGTGATTTATCTATCACACGCAACCAGATTCTTCATGAATCGGGGTTGTACTTTGAGTATGGTACCAATTGTCGTGTTCCCAACTTCGTGATGGGGGCTCTTCATGAGAGTTGCCTGACTCAATTTCTGACAACTATGCCGACAAAATATTAGAAGCAAGCTCTTCAAAGCTTTATCTTCAGGAGTAAAACTGATGATAATGCTATCTGGAGTTGCTTTGACAATGAGGTGGTTTGCTGGACTCCGTCCCTGTTCTCTCAGAAGTTCGGCCTTCCTCGAGGTCCAGTTCGTGTCATGGATGTTTTCCACCATTTGACTGCTCCAGAGTTCCGTTACTGGAATAAGTGGAGGCAGTCTGCTGACTATGAGTTTTCACCATCTCCATCGTGTTTGCATTTGAAGGAGGAGTATAGGGTCATCTTTGACATTGTTAACAATGTCACCTTTGGTGTCCCTGCCGAAAATTATGTGTTGAACCAAAGGATTTGGAGGCCCATGATGGCTATTGATGCTGAGATGAAGGATGTTGACTGGGCAGAATTCTTCTTCGATGGAGTGAGGAGGTGCATCGATCTTTTCCCTCAGATTCCTCTACCAACTGGCATGCAGCTAAATTGGTTGCTTGAGCAGTCATTTCCTCGTCTGGTCTCTGAAGGGATTCCTTTGATGGGTTTTGACTTCTATCCCTTGAGGGCTCATTTCCCAAATTGTGGTTGAGGAATGCTCGGGGCTCTCCTTCCTTTTGTCCTTCATGTGACTCTTTGTTATCTTTGCAAAAGAGTATGCTGTATTTGATGATGTATTTGCTCTTTTCTTGTAATTTCTGAGTTTGTAATCCAGAGTATGATAATGAACAATCATCTTTCATGAATATCCTTATAGAAATAATGAGAGCTAGGACTCATTCATCCACTTCAGCATCGAACTCCATTAATCCCAATTTCAAGCATAACTCTTTAATCTTGAATATGATAGACCCCAGTTAAGTGATAAAATGAAATAATGTGAGTCTAATCGTAGCGAATCACCATTTTCGGAAGGAGTTATCGTGATTCTCGAGCCATACGCTTGATTAGACTGGTGACTTCCTATCGTCACAACGCGTCCACTTCGAGGCGACGATTGAGTGTCCAATGCAGTGAATCATTACGTTACTGTTCTCGATGGATCAAATCATCATAAATACTGTGTATATCAACCGTCTATAAATTGATGCTTCAGGCTCACGTTGCTTCATCCCAATCATCCTTTCCAATAATCTAAAAAAATGTCTTCTCCTTCTTCAAGTATGCTGCACGGCGAACTCCCTGCTTCGTCTTACTCAAATCCAAATTCGCCATATTCTCCCACAGACCATTTGACTGTTAAGCGAAATCAAATCTTCTGTGAAGCTAACCTTCGTCTGTGCTATGCGGACGATCCTAGGATTCCGAATGTAGTGAAGCAAAAGTTGGTGTCGTCGGGGATTGACAAGTACGTTACGGTTACCCCTCAGCATTTCCATAAGGAGCCGCTTCAGAAGTTTTTCAGCCAAGCGCAAGTGGAGGGTGAATCCATCTTTGGTTTTCTGAATGGCCGTTTGGTGAAATGGACTGCTGATTCATTCGCAAGAGATTTCAGCTTACCCCAAGGCAACCGTTCTGTTTTCGACTATCGCTCTGGTGATGTGGTGCCGGAGTACTCTCGTTGGAAGCGTTGGAAGAGAGGATATTGGGGCGAGTTCACCACCACGGTGTCTCCGCTAGGTCTTCGTTCTGAGTACGGTATCCTGTATGACATCTGCAACGACATAGTGAACGGAATGTATGCCGATGAGGAGTTGTCCTTCACTAAGGGTGTCTGGCAGGCGATGATGGTAGTCGATGATGGATGGCTCCATGCAAATTGGGCGAGGTTTGTGTTTGACCAGGTGAAGGATGTGGTCAACTGCTGGCCTAACACAGGGTTGCCAAATGGGATGCAGCTTAGCTGGCTGCTGGAGCAAACCTTTCCAGATCTTGCTGTTGGCCAATCAACCCTTCGTCCATCCGACTTCTTCCCAAGGGATCCCCGTACTATGTGACGTCTACAGTTGTTAGTCTAATGTATCTCTGTTTCTCTCTTTTTTTGATGTATGCTCCCTTCCCTTCGCTGTTTTCCATCCACTCCTTCTCCTCCTTTAATTTTAAAGGATGTAAGTTGATCGTTCTTCCACCAATCTAATATATGAGGGGTTATCTTTATTATCTGTATCTTCTGTGCAATATCTTGAGTATGCATTGCAAAGAATCAACGAAATTTTGCTAGAGAAATCCGCAATAATGATCAGAACCGTTAACATTTGTAATGAGTTGTTAACTGTTCTGCTGTGAGATAAACAAATCTTCTGCTGAATAATCATGACTTCTCTGCTGAATGAATGAGTACTTTGTTTGCTGGAAATATTCGATAAATCTTCGGAGACAAGTCGAGTGGAGTACTCAGGTTCCATAGCATCTCCATACACCAAGTACTAAATCTTCATGAAATCCAGAAAGAATGAAAACCAAATTTCATTCATCCAAGGTCTCATCTAATTCCATAAGACCCAATTTAATGCATAATTCCTTAAATCTTGACTCTGGGAGAGGTTTTGTAAAAATATCTGCAATTTGATCTTCAGTGCATATATACTTGACATTAATGTCCTTTTTCTCCTGATGATCTCGAATGAAGTGGTGACGGATATCAATGTGTTTTGTTCTGGAGTGATGAACAGGATTTTTTGTAATACACATGGCACTGTTGTTATCGCAATATATTGGCACACATTCAGGAGTAATTCCATAATCCTGTAATTGTTGTTTTATCCAGATAATTTGTGAACAACAACTAGCAGCCGCCACATACTCTGCTTCTGTGGTCGATGTGGCAACAGAGTGCTGCTTTTTGCTAAACCAGCTTATGAGCTTGTGTCCCAGAAATTGACATGTGCCACTGGTGCTCTTCCGGTCAATCTTGCATCCTCCGAAGTCTGAATCCGAGTATCCACTTAAAGAAAGGCTATCGGCTCTTGGATACCAGATTCCTAGTCCTTCCGTGCACTTCAAATAGCGAACAATCCTCTTAGCAGTATCAAAGTGTGTCTTCTTAGGATTGGTTTGATATCTTGCTCATAATCCAACAGCGTAGGAAATATCAGGTCTGCTAGCAGTGAGGTATAGCAGTGATCCTATGATTCCTCGATACAGAGTAGGATTTATATCTTCTCCTTCTTTCTCAAGAGCAGCAATGCAGGTTGTGCTTATAGGAATTCGTAAACTCTTAGTCTTCTCTGGACAATACTTTGCAACAAGATCACGAGTATACTTCTTCTGGTGAATGAAGATTCCCTCTCTGGACTGTTGAACTTGTAATCCAAGGAAATAAGACATTTTTCCCATCATGCTCATTTGAAAGTTGCTGGTCATGAGATCGGAGAATCTATCACATAGATCTTGGTTCTTTGACCCAAAAATTATATCATCAACATATATTTGAACTAGCAGGATACTATCTCCATCTTTGATACGAAAGAGAGTTTGATCTATCCTCCCTTTCTGGAATCCATTAGATAGCAAGAATTTAGATAGGGTTCCATACCAGGCTCTTGGTGCTTGCTTCAGACCATACAGTGCCTTTTTGAGCCTGTAAACTTGATTGCCATGTTCAAATCCTGGAGGTTGTTCGACGTAGACTTCCTCCTTGAGCTCGCCATTAAGAAAAGCACTCTTCACATCCATTTGCATCACATCAAACTCGTGATACGTAGCATATGCTAAGAATAGGCGAATTGCTTCTAGTCTTGCCACTGGAGCAAACCTCTCATCATAGTCAATGCCCTCGCATTGTCTATATCCCTTGGCTACGAGTCTCGCCTTATTTCTTACAACCGTGCCAGACTCATCCTTCTTGTTCTTGAATACCCACTTAGTGCCTATCACACTTTGATGCTCTGGCCTGTCCACTAGTTCCCACACATTGTTTCGTGTGAATTCTGCAAGTTCCTCTTGCATAGCATTCACCCAATCGGGATCTAGCAGAGCCTCTTCGACTTTCTTGGGTTCTTCACTTGAAATGTAGCAAGCTAACATTGCATTGGCATTTCCTCGCCTTGTTAGTAATGGATCATTAACATTTCCAAGAATTCCTTCTGGAGGATGAGCGCGTAACCAAGTAGGTCTAACTTGTGTTAGATTTTCAGCATCTGGTACTCCTTCTTGATCGTCTTTTGCTGGAATATTCCCTTCGTCATTTGTCTGGTGCTCAGCATCAGGAATGTCAGCATTTCCTTCACCATTATTTGAAACTTCTGTTATAGGATCTTTATGATCAAGAACCTCTTCGGTAGGTATTTCAGCAGCTGTCACCTCAGGAGTGGGAAACTCCGCGGCTGGTAACTCAGCATTGGGTACTTCAGCATTCAAATGTTCTGCTTCAGTTTGGTTGCATCAGCATCATCTTTAGCATCTCTTGCGGGATCTGGGATTTCCTCGTCGTCTTCATCGGTAATCACTTCTAGGATAGTTGATTTGGTTATGATGTGTGTAGGTTTGGCCTCAGCATGATCATTAGCATCACTGGCCTGGTCAGCAGTTTGGTCCCCTGCTGCGTGCGTCTTGTTTGGATTGCAGTCATTCATAGACTTAGTCGGATCAATACTCATATTCTCGAAGGAATTTAGAAGTGTATGATCATTGACATCATTAGTCTCATGATTGCTAATCTTTTCTCCTATATTTTCACTGCGCACTAAAGTAGACTCATCAAAAATAACATTGCATGTTATTTCCACTATGCCAGTAATCTTATTTAATACCCTATAACCTTTATGAGTGGGATGTCCATAACCAAGGAGTACACCCTCGTCAGATTTAGGTGAAAAGGTATTAAGTTTAGATTTACCGTTATTGTGAATATAACATGTAGAACCAAAAGCACGTAGATGAGTTATGGAAGGCTTACGACCGTGGTACACTTCATAGGGAGTCTTGTTGAATCTGCTTGTGACAGCACTCCTATTTTGTGTGTAACAGGCCGTCATGACTGCTTCACCCCAGTATTTAGCAGGAAGTTTGGAGTCTGCTAACATTGATCGAACGGCTTCCTTCAGCGTCCGATTCCTTCTTTCTGCTAAACCATTCTGTTGAGGGGTCCTTGCTGTAGATTTTTCATGTGATATTCCAGCTTCAGCACAGAAATCCATCAGCACTCCATTACAGAATTATGTTCCATTGTCGGATCGAATTCGCTTTACAGTAACTTCTTTACTGTTCTGCTCTTTGAGAATCAATTCTGGCAGAATAAGCTTCACTTCGTCCTTTGTCTTTAGTAATCGCACCCATGTATACCTGGAGAAATCATCAACCACCACTAGTGTATATAGACGTTTACTTACAGTGGGTGGTGTGACTGGACCAAAAAGATCCATATGAAGCAATTCCAGAACCCTTTGTGATGTCTCCTTTTCAGGATTTGTTTTGAAGGATGATTTGGTCTGTTTTCCTTGTTGACAAGATTTGCATACTCCTTCTTTGCGGAAGGTCTCATTTGGTAGACCTATAACAAGCTTATTTTTGGCAAGATGGTTAATAGTTTTGAAATTTAAATGATTGAACCTCTTATGCCATAGCCATGTTGTCTCCTCCTTATTGAGAGCCAAAAAACAGGAATGTTGTTGACTGCTTTGCCAATCGACTATATATAATCCACCTTTGCGGATGCCTCGTAGTTTTACTTCTCCTGAAATAGCATTAGCAATAGCACAACCAGTATTTTTAAAAGATACAATATACCCGTTTTCACATAGTTGACTAATGCTGAGTAGATTATGCTTCAGGTTGGAGACGAGTGCTACGTTGACGATTCTTAAGCCATTCCTTTCAATGCAACCTCGTCCAACAACTTCTCCTTCACTGTTGTCTTCGAACTTGACCTTTGGACCGTTGAATATTCTCCTTATGTCTGAGAATAATTCTTCGTTTCCGGTCATATGAGCAGAGCAACCGCTGTCCAGGACCCACTCATTGGATATGCACATTTTCGTAGCTATGGAGTCCTGTTCCTGCAATCAAATCAAGTGAATTTAGGTACCCGTTTAGTGTCGGGTCCTGCAGGATTAGCGTGAAGCATAGTTCCTTTCGGAACCCACATCTTAGTGATTTTCAAGACTTTTGTCTTGGTTTCACTATTGACCACTTTCTTGACCTTTGGTATAACATTTCTATTTCTAGGTGAATGAATATATTTAGCCGTCCTTGCCCTTGAAATAGAATGTGTAATGGGCTCAGGCTTTGTATAGACATTTCTTCTATGCGACGTATACTGCGGGTAATTGGGTCTCACAGCATTGTACTGTGCAGGCCTTATCTGATGAAAATTAGGATGTACTATCCTTGCGTTGAGATCAGAACGCTCAGTACCCCTTAAGTTGGTAGAGTAGGGTTTAGTGTATGCTCTAGGATTCCTCTGCTGAAGTCCATCAAATACTTGCCTATTTTTCATCACTTGATTCTTCTGCTGAGGCTTAGAGTTGCGTCCAGCATTTGTCCTTGGGATCCTCTGCTGAGGTCCATTGGATAAAGGCCTAGCAGACTCTGTCCTCTGCTGAGATCTAGCAGATGAATTATTAGCTGTCTTTGATGTAGACCTCTGCTGAGCTCCAACGGGCACATTCTGCTGAGGTTTATTCTTTGGTTTAGCTGATGGCTCAGCAACCATAGTTTCAGCAGACACTACTCCTTTACCTTTTTCAGTAGAGCTATATCCAGCAGTTACAAACAAAATTGGATTCTTTTTAGAAGAATTGCCATTGAATTTTGACATTCTTTTTGATGATTCGCATCCAAGTCCAGACCTATCAGAGTGATGTCTTTGACTGCTTACAAGGGCATTGAGAGCAGCCTTGCTGGATGCATATATACAAATACAATCCTCTTTTGGTTTGTTTTTTAATGCTTGATTTTCCTTTTCTAACGTTTGAAATTTTTCTGACAACTGTGAGAGATCTTCTTTTAATTTGAAAAATTCTTCACGTTCTAACCTCAGCCTCTCGACTTCCTCGGTTAAACTTGTAATGTGAAGTTTTAATGAGGCATTTTCTCCCACAATCTCATTTTTGATCTCATACATTTTTGCAAATTCTAATGATAGCTGCACTAAATAGTCTTCGGAATCAAAATGTGATTCCTCCGATTTGTCAATAATTTGATTGCTAGATGAATTAGTGGACAATACCTCTGCTTCCTCAACAGCGAGAGCTGATTCATTGGTTTCCTCAGCATCGTTGTCCGCATCAGCAAATTGATCTTCAGTGATGTCTGCCATTAGTACGAACAAGGCTTCTTCACTATCTTCTTCTTCTGATGAGCAGTAAAATTCTTCTTCATCAGCAATCTCTGTCCTGGTTAGCAGTGCTTTGGTTACGGCTTTAGCAGTGCGTCTTTCGAATCGTTGCTTCAGGCGATCTCGTTCTTCTTTGCTGATCTTTGGGCAATCATGCTTTAAGTGATCTGGAGAGCCACATTCAAAGCAATTTCTAATTTTTCGCTCAGTTGAGCGGTTAGATGTTGATGAAGGAATTTCTTTTGCTTCCTTTTTAGCTTTTGCTTCATTTAGCATCCTCTGCATTTTCTTCATTTGTTCATCCTGTTCATTGATCTTTAGATCAACTGCTTGTGTACCTGCACTGGAAGTTCCTTCTTTCGAGGGAGATGCTGGAGTAGGTCTTTCTGGTTTATAGAAAGATCTTTTTGTCTTGAATTTATTATAGTCCTTCTTAGCGAAGTATGCTAAGTCCTCAGCGTTGCCAACATACTTTGAAGAGGCTTGTGCTACAGCCGTTTCATTCTTCTTCGACTGTTGTATGATAAATTCATGGGCTTTAAGTTGAGCAACTACCTCAGATGTAGTCAAGCTGTTGAGGTCTTTTTCACTCAAACTTGTTACTTTCGCAAACCAGTCATCTCTCGGATATAGTTTGGAGATGATTTTATTGTTCATTTCTCCATTATCATACTTCTTTCCGAGACTCCTGAGTTCTCCAATTATTGTGTTGAAGCGTTCCTCCATGATTTGAATGGTTTCTCCTGCACACATTGAGAAAGATTCGTATTTGTCTACAGCTACCTGTAATTTGTTACGTCTCATTTAGTCCGTCTCCTGTGAAGACTCGCACACGTAGTCCCACATTTCCTTAGCAGTTTCAAGGTCAAGCGCCTTGTCTTTCATCAGCTTTGGAAGTGAGTCAAGAATGAGTTTCTTTGCCACGTGCTCTAGTTGAGCTCTCTTTTTGTCTTCACTTGTGTATTCATCAAATGGTTTAGGAACCATTTCAGGTCTTGGAGGTCTTGGTTCTCCTCCAGCAGCATCATCAACACGTCCCAGTCCTACAAAAGTGTTAGCTTTCATAATCTGAATGGGACCTCTTACCAGTATGTCTGCCATCTCGGGGTGTATGCTCTGAAGCTGTATGAGAGCCATCTTCTTCCAAGATGAGAAGTTCTCTCTGTCATATTCTCCAAGGGAGTGGTTCATCATTTTGTATGCTCCTTGAATGGTTTCCTGAGCTGAGTATATAAAAACAGGTACAAAAGTGCAAGGAAAAAGATAGATCTGGTCACGGGTGACTCAGAAACGGAGAGTCTGTTATGACCTCCGCTCTGATGCCACTTGTTGGTCCCGAAATATCAGAGTCGTCGTGTTAGAAACTTAACACAAAATGCAGCGGAATAGATTAAAGTCTCTTGCACTTATTGTTGTCAACAAAATGTTTCTTAGCTCAAGTTGTTACTTAAGTTTGCTTACATATATACTCTAGCAACTCTGTTGCTAGGTTTTAAATCATGCTTTGAACAGTTAATTAATAAAACAGTAAACAAACACAAGATTTATAGTGGTTCGATCAAATAGATCTACGTCCACTCCTTAGCCGAATCGCTAAGAATTTCACTAGAAAAGTATACAGATTACAAGGAATCGCCTTTCAAGTTAAGTAGGCAGTGAGCTTTCGGCCTGGCTACTTGACAACTATCCTCCGTGAGTCTGATCTTCTCTGAACACAGCTCCGGCCAAGTCAAGGGCACACCTTCGTAAAACTTGTCCTTCGCTAGTGAGGCTTTTATAGTTTGCCTCTGAACTTAATGAATGTGCGGCTAACGCCCATGAGAGTCACAATGTTTCCAAGAGTGACTGTTGGATTCTTTTCTGAAAGAAATGAATCCCAATGATTGAGATATCCTTAAATGCAGTCAAGAATATCTTCAATAGAGTGTCAGTGCTTCAATGAGCGACACTACAGGTTGTTGGGAGCCTTCAGATAGACTTTTAAGACGGCTCTCAACTGACTACTTTTTAAGGATCACTTTGTCAAGGGAATCTTTAGCTTGAGCGTTCGTGAATGAGTAAAGTGATTAGAACACTTGTAGATTTGTAAAAGCAGTAGTCTATCCAGTTCTTGAATCTGCCTTTTATAGTTGGAGATTCAAAACTTTGAATCTCCATACCCGTTAGACACAACGGCTTCTTTCTCCAAGAATGGATTAACTTGATAGAACGCCTTTCTGAGTAGAGATGTACTTCCCACACTACTTAGGGAAAGTCTCGTCCCTTGTGCGTCCTTTTTGTCAAAGTCGCAGTTCGGCTTCAATTTTGCTAAAGGTATATTCCTTGAGATCCTTTGACTTGTGTTATATGTGAATCTTCATTGATTCGCTGAAAGATCCGAATGCTAACTCCTTAGCATTCTTGTAATCTTTTTCAGCCAAATGCTGGCGATCTTTGTTCGCTAGTTTCTCTAGCATCTTGTGAGTTGGATGCTGACTCCATCTGCTCGTTGTCTGCTAGGGATTCTTCATAGCATACTATTCTATTACAACTTAATATATAACTTATACAGGACTTTACAAGTTGTATTAGACTCTCTAGATTTCAGCAAATGATCGACCAAATTAAATAAGGTTTGATCCAACAAAACCTTTTACAAATAAGTCCTAAGGAAGAATTTAGGGATAATTCCCAACATTTAGCATTCCGCTATCTTCAATCTGTTGACTGCTAAGCGAATGCTCCTAGCAGTCTCTTCTTTTCAGTATATAGTTGCTAGCACCTTAGCAATCACTCTTCTTAGTGATAAGCTCATTATTTTGCTAGCTTATCTATATTATTTTCTACTATTTTATGTGATTTTAGTGAGTTGATATATATATTCTATGCATGAGTCTATATTAGGTGGTATTATGCGCATCTTGGTGTTTTTGCAGGTTTTAGGCCTAAATTCACTTGAAAACCGTTCCGAAAGCAGTGACGTGTAAGAGTAGCAGTAAAGAGTTCTTCTACAAGAGGAATTCCGGCTCTTGGAACATGGCAATGGATGATGCTTTGAGTTAGCTCTCCAACGCAACTAGAATCGGGTCAATTGGAGTTCGGGAGAGGAAGTAATGGCCAAAATCGTGAGACCGCGCAGAAGGGGCGAGAGACCACGTCGATCGACGCCAATCAGCATCGATCGACGCCGAAGAGATGGCTACATCGATCGACGCCAATCAGCCACGATCGACGCGAGTCTGTCTGCTGGAGCGGAAATTTGATGAAAATCGGATTTATTCATATCTTTAGCCCTAGATTTGATAGGATACACATCCACCCCTATAAATACCTAATTAAATTCGACTTTTTAAGGAATGCAATCATATTTTTCAATTTTTAGAGTTTGGAGACTTGGGAAACACGAAACCCTTTTATTTTCATGTAAGTTCTTTATTTTTATGCAATTTAATATGTTTTCTTTTGGATTTCTATCTGCGATGAGTGGCTAGAAACCCTAGCGGGTTCTAGGGGTTGTTATTATTATGTATGCATGTTAGGATTAATTAATTAGGTTCATGATTCCTGTGTTTATTTTATAATTCTAGATTAATTCAAGGACCGAGAGGTGACGATTAATTTAGATGTCTAGCTATTGATAGAAGGACCGAGAGGTGAATATTGATAGTGGGATTAGGAATGCATGATACAATCTACACTATCCATACAGATGTACTAGACTGTAGGAATTGAACTGATTTGCTTATCAGATTGACTAATTTGGTGTACTTTGAGACCAATCGGAGATAGTCACTAATTAGTAATCTAGGTTATATTTGCCAAACAAGGAAATATAGCATTGTTGCAGTATTCCACCTGTTAAATTAATTGATTCCTACATGTTATCCATAATAAGAATTCTTCCCTAGAATCTGTGTTCCTTTAAATTTGCATTCAAAACTACTTTAATTTTATGCATTGTTTTCTTTACTTTTATAATACCAAAACCTATTTTCTAATTCACTCAAACAATAGATTTTAGAACCATAATTAGTACATATGATAATTTTCCCACACAATTCCCCTGGATCGAAAACCTTAGGGTTTACAAATTTATTTGCCACTGTTTCTATAATTAATCTGGTAGAAATATCAGTGATCAAATTGGCGCTGTTGTCGGGGAATTGTAAGATTTTATCTTGTTACTGGTTCATTCCAGGATTTGCTGGATTGAGTTTTATTTTCTATACCTAAGGGGCGTCGATCGACATCAGTCAAATTATTGCGTCGATCGAAGGACACATTACGTCGATCGACTACGTCAAATTTCTTGCGGCAATCGATGTGAATCCACGTCGATCGATGCTGAACTGATATTTACCTATTTTCTGCACAGGTGCATGAACACGCGAGCCAAAGGAAAAACACTCGAGGCCTTTGTCTCTGAAATTGAAGCAACCTGCAGTTATTGCAGAGCCAAGCATGGCTATTGTTCCGGTGGAGACCGACTACATCAACCGGGGTGCAAGCAGTTCGTTTGGAACTGTCGGGACGGAGGTGAACTACATTGGAGGTGGTTATCACAATAACTACCGAGGCAATCAAGGGTATCATTACAACCATGGGCGATCTCACCCTGGGTTTTCTTATTCTAACCCTTCTGCTGCAGAACACCCTCCGTCTGGTTTTGATATAGGTACTGGAGGAGAGATAGAGGAAAGAAAGAAGTCTGTGCTGGAAGAGATGCTCGAGAAATTTATCAAGAGCTCAAACAATTGGTTTGGGAAAGTAGAAACCGAAGTGAAGGGGATGGCCGACCACATGCAGCTGATGACAAAACACCTTCAGATGATGGACACACAATTGAGCCAGATTGCCACCACACTCGGCAACCAACACAAGCCTGGAAAGCTTCCGAGCACAACGGAGGTGAACCCAAGGGTTCAAAAAGACTGCAAGGCCGTCACTCTGAGGTCTGGGATGAGCTACAAGGGTCCCGAGACGACTGTGAACGATTCTGGAGGCAAAAAGGAGCAAAACTTCACGGGACAGGGATCCACGTCGATCGATGCACCATCCTCGTCGATCGATGCAGAAGAGAAAGCCCAATCGATCGACGTTACTCTACGTCGATTGACGCAGAAGTCTGTTCTAGGCACAAAGCTGAAGCAGTCTGAAGATCAACCCCCTCCTTTGCCATTCCCACAGAGGTTCACGAAGCAGAAAGAGGACGAGAAGTTCTCCAGATTTGTGAAGAATCTGAAGAAGGTCAGCATCAACATCCCGCTGATCGAATCACTAAAGGAGATTCCGGGGTAAATGAAGTACCTCCGAAAATTGATGAGTGGAAAGAAGCAGTTCGTGGAGAACGAGATGGTGAAGATCCACGAGCAGTGCAGCCTGCTACTTCAAAAGCAGGTGCCCATCAAGAGAAGCGATCCTGGATGCTTCTCTATTCCGGTTGAGATTGGGGGACACACGTTGGAGAGAGTACTTTGCAATACTGGGGCCAGTATCAACCTGATGTCGTACTCCATTTACAAACGTCTCAACATAGGAGAGATGAGGCCCACGACTATCACCCTACATATGGCGGACCGATCTGTGTCCCGACCGAAAGGTATACTACAGGATGTGCTCATTCGCGTGGGCCATCTCATTTTTCCTGCAGATTTTGTGGTGCACGAGATGAAGGAGGACGAGAACATGCCCATGATCTTGGGGCGTCAGTTTCTCGACACTAGGGCCGCTCTCATTAACTGTCAAGGCAGCGAGATCACACTCCGAGCAAATGATGAGAGAATCACCTTCGTGATCGACAAGAGCAAGAAGAAAGCGGAGTGCAATTGGGTCTCCACTACTGAAGAAGGAGATGAATCGGAAGAGGAAGAAGCAGCTGCCATTGAGTGGGAGCGAGGAAACGAAAGAGTGAAAGTGTCAACTACACCACCTTTTTCTGAGCTCACCACCATTATCAAAGATCAGAAAGTCTACATGGTGGATGCCAAAGGTCGGCGAGTCTGGACCCGACCTCCCTAGCAGTGATTTGAGGTATCGTCGAGCTGCGACGTTAAATCAAGCACTTGTTGGGAGGTAACCCAACCTTTTCCGTAATTTCATTTCAATTTTCGTTTTTTTATTATTATTTCGAATTTCTTTTATTTTGCATTAACAGTTGTTTTGTATTATTAAAAAAAATTTGGAGATCGGCTCGACGTCGATCGACGCAGCCTGGCGTCGATCGATGCCGAGCAGCCCAGCGTGATACACTTTGATCCTCAACGGGATCGGCAAGAAGGCTTCACGTTGATCGATGCGAAGTGCCAGCTGAGACAATTCACGCCGAGCAATATCCGAAGACTCCGGGGGATAAAAAATTGATGTCTGAGATCAACTACTAGGTATCGTTCGCTCTTTTGTCTGATTTTCAAACTTATTCCACTCTTCGAGTTGGAAATAAGTTTGGGGGGATGTGGACAACAGATGGAACATTCTATCTTTTATTTATTCTGCTTTCCGTATTTAATTTTTGCATTAAAATTTTAATTTTATTCTACTTTGTGTGGAAAATTTTTTAGTTTTAAGATAACCTTAGGGTTTACAAATTTATTTGCCACTGTTTCTATAATTAATCTGGTAGAAATATCAGTGATCACTTAGCACATGACTACTTAATTTCTTAGCAGCCATCCTTGTCTGCTGACTTCTCTAGCAGCTACCATCTGCTGAGAATACTTCTAGCATTTCCGAAATCGCTTGGAATCTGATTTTCTTCGTTCCATTTGCTGAATCCTTCAGCAATCTTCTCAAGCACTTCCTAATCTTTTACAACTCGATATTTTCCCTAAACAAGACATTACACGTGAGTTGCTAGACTATGCTAGACTTCAGCAATGATCGACCAAACTACTAAGGCTTTGATTCAACAAAACCTTTTACAATTTTGATCTAAGGGAGAATTACAACATAATTCCCAACACTTACGCGCCATGAAATTTCGGCAATTAACACTTTTTATCGACTGACACGAATCCATGTCGGTCAGTGGAGCCTTCTAAGTTTACCTTTCTGTGGGTCGAAGTTGGCCATGTTGCCTTCCTCTGTGTCGATCGACATTGTGTTGTGTTGATCGGTACATATCTCGATTTTTTAGCTGCAGGAAAGGTTAAACAAAACAAAAATGAGATAATAATGGAAAAATGAACAGAAAACAATAAACTAATAGATTTTCTCCCATCTAGTTTCTTAGTTATTATCGTGTCTCGACAATACTCAGCTCACCAAAGTGGTCGATTCAAGACTCATCAACCCCTTGCATCCACAGTGTAGACTCGCTGGTCTTTCACAACAGTGGTAGACTTGGAATGAAGCAGCTTAATAGTTGATTTCACTGCCTCGTTTTCTCGTTCCACATAATTGCTTATTCATCATCTTCTGACTCCTCCTCTTCTTCTTCCTCAGTAATTGCAACTCGGTGCACTCGGTGAGCCTCTTTTACTTCTATTTAGGAAAGTAATAGACTCATCATTACCATGAAGGGTAATTCTGCCTCTTTTACAATCAATCAGAACCCTAGCAATGTCAAGAAACTCTATCGAGAATCATTGGCATATTATCGTCCTCCATCATCTCATGAACCATGAAGTCGGCTGGAAAAATGAGGTGGCCAACTCGAGTCAAGACATCCTCAACTATCCATTTGGGTCGGGATATGGAGTGATCGACCATATGCAGAGTGATTGTGGTTGGCCGTATCTCTCCAATCTCCAATATGCAGAGTGATTGTGGTTGGCCGTATCTCTCCAATCTCCAGCTTCTTGTAAGTAGAATACAACATCAAATTAGTTTTGGCTCTTGTATCGCAAAAAACATGCCAGAAATCCTTGCCCCCATTTTTTAAAGGAATATTGAAGCATCCTGGATCAGATCACTTGATTGGGTTCTGCTTCTGCAAAAGAAAACTGCATTCCTCAACATTTTTTATTGTTTCATTTTCGACAAACTGCTTCTTCTCGCTCATCAGCCTCTTCAAAAATTTTATATAACCAGGTATCTCTCGAGTTGCTTCCACTAGTGGGATATTGAAGTTTACCTTCTTCAAATTGTCAACAAATCGAGTGAACTTTGAATCTTCATTCTTTTGGCAAAACGTTAAGGAAACGGCATGAGGAGAGTGAGAGCAGCTATTTCCTTCTCTCTCACCTTGAGGCTATCTTTGTGTCACCTAATCCTCTACAACATCGACCACTACTTGCTGGCTTCTGCATCGATCAACATGAGGTTTGTTGGTCGACTTTTCTGCATCGCTCAATTTCTTCCGTATTGCTGTGCCTCCTGCATTGCTCGAGCTTTGTCCCTGCGGACCCCCTGCATTCACCGATGCAAAGTCCACGTCGGTCGATATAAAGAGGTCTGTAATGGGATCTTTCTCTCCTTCTTCCCCAAACTCAGTTTCTGGCATGTTAGGATATTCATACCTCAACCTAGATCGCAAAGCAATGGCATTCACCTATTTTTCCTTGGCTAAGTTCACGTCTGTTGCACTTGGAAGCTATCCAGGCTGGTGTTGATTATTGAGAGTGGTGGCAATCTGACTCAACTAAGTATCCAACATCTGCAAGTGCTTAGTCATGAGCTGCATGTGGTTTACCATTCCTTTAACCTCATTCTCCACCTTTCTGAACCGGTTGTCAGAGCTTTTGATGAACTTATCCAAAGTCTCTTCCAGTACAAACCACTTCTTTTCCACAATTTCTCTTCCGGTTCCCACATTAAATCCTGATGGAGGTTTTTTAGTTGCAGAAGGACTCACATGGGAGAATCCATGATGATTTCTCTCATTATTGTACTGATATCCATGGTTCCTTGGTTACCTCCACGATAGTTGTTTTGGTAACCTCCACCTACATAATTTACTTCTATTCCACTTGTACCACTCGAACCACTTGTACTGCTTCCATTGACTCAGTATATGTAGTCTACCTCCACTCGAACGATGACCATACTCTGATACACTACAATTGTGGGATTGGCTCTACCTGCCTCCAGCTTCCCAATTTCCTCTCTCTCAGCTTCTTGACTTCATCAACAACATCAAATTTTGGAGTGGCCTCGACTGCTTTCACCGGCATCTGTCTGTCAGTAGGCCACTGAGGGCTGTTCATAGCTATCTTTGCTCCAGTCTCCAGCATCATTAGCCCTCTGGTGGAAGCATCAACCATCTCCTTCATGTGAGGAGTCAGTCCCTCATAGAAGTGACAGACTTGCATCTCCAAGCCTTTGCCATGTCATGAGCATAATTTGATCAACTCTTTGTACCTCTTCCACGCCTCGTAGAGTGACTTATCATATCTCTTGTTGAAGTGTGTGATGATGGCATTTCTTTTTAGGAGGACACTCGGTGGAAAATAGTTGGTGAAGAATTCTGCTTGAAGCTCCTCCCAAGATCTAATTAGGCTCTTATCTAAGCTTGCAAACCACGACCGCACCTCATCCCTGAGAGAAAAACAGAACAGCTGCAACTGCATGGTTTCCTGTGGGACTCCATTCTGCTTCACCGTATCGCACACCTCAATAAATTGGCTGAGATGGGCATACGAGTCTTTTATAGCATTCCTTACGAACTAATTCTGCTGCATCATATGGATTTGTCCCGTCTTCAGCTCAAATTTGTTGGCATTGATGCCAACTATGAATCCTGGCTCTTCTTGCTCGTGGCATAAAACGATCCAGGATGGATCTTTGTGGTATGGCAACCTCCAACTGCCTCTGATTGTTTCCTCTCCCATTTAGTGCTGCCAGTCTTGCTGCTTGGTGTTGTACTTCATAATCAAAAGAGGGGCTTCCTCTTGATCTAACATTTCTGGTTTGTTTTCTTTATTTTTTTTCCATTGTTTATGTTTTTCCTACAGGTTCATTCAATCTCATAAATAAAGTGCTTGACCCTTAGCCCTTGTGCTCATGCACCTGCAAATAGAATAGGGAATCAATCAGTCGGCATCAACCGACATAAAACCGTGTTGATTAATTTGAGAAAATTCTCTATGTTGACCGATGCACGCCTACTTCGGTCAATTCAGAAAGCAAAAATAATAACTCACGCACGCGAAATATAAAAATAAATCTCATTCCAATAAATATAAAAACAAATTAATAACAAGATAAAATCTAACTAATCCCCGACAATGGTGCCAATTTGATCACTGGAAAATTTTAGAATATTGTAAGACAGCGAAGAAAATAAATTTATAAACCCGGACGTTATCGAACCAATGGGAAAAGTATGGCAAAATTACCTCGTATACTGAATGCAGTTTATCAATTTAGTGTTTGATAAAATCGATTTAGAAAGGGTTTTGGATTTTGAAAATAACTTTTAAAGGAAATTCAAGCAAATAAAAACAAAGATCCTAGAGAATTCTACCAATCTAATAATCATGCAAGAAACAAATAATTCAAACCAAGAAAAGAATATATGGTGGAAAAATCTGTAAAAGTGGAGTTAATTCATTGGTCCGGCAGTTAAATCCTAGATTAATAATATGTGATTATCTCCTCTCGGTCTCAATAACACCTATTAATAAATCCCAATAAACAATCAGACTTAATCCTAGTAGTGATTTCTTCTTGGTCGGATAGAAAAACAATTTTATTAAGCTTTCTCTTCTTATTGTTAATTTTCACCTCTCGATCCTAATTAACAACTATAATCTGATCCAATTTTCATCTCTTGATCATTCAATTGAAAATAGATTTTAAAATAAACCAAAGAGTTTAAACTAATTTAAAAGGTTTGAATAATTGAATCAAAGCATAGAATCAGATAGAGAAACTCTAAAACCTGCTAAGGCTTCTAGCCTGACATATTGAAAGTAGACATGAAAACAAAAATAAAGATTGCATAAATTAAAACTTACTGAAAAATAAAGTACATAAAAATAAAGGTTCGATCCAGGTCTCCAACTCTAAAAGCTTGTGAATAACAACCAGAATAATCAATTAAATCTAATACATGAGTTTATATTGTAGAATGGTAAGGCCTTTTGGTCTTGAACTTTAGGGATAAGTTGGATATGGTAATATCTCTTCCAAATTCGGTCTTGAACTTGAAAGTCGTGTTTCAGCTTCAGTGAATTTGTCGATCTCTTCTGCATTTCTTTTTGGATCTCTTCTGCATCGACCAACATGAACTCACTTTTGAGCTCTTCATACGCGTCAATTGACACCATCGTGTGTTGGTCGATACAAAGACTTTTGGTGCAGATTTCTTCATATTTTCTTCAACTTTTCCCTTTTTCGATGTATTTTCATGCAAAACCAAGCACCACAAGCATAATACCTACCAAAATACACTCTTGCACAACTATTAAACCAAAATAAACAAAAGTGCATAAAATAAATAAGACAATAGTGCGATAAGAGAGTAGAATTACTAGCTTATCAAGTGCCCATATATGCAAAAATCCTAAAGCATCTCTGCTCAAAGAATGTGCGATTTGAGGAAGAAGCTTTATTCGTGGTGGGGGATAATGTGTTTGCCATAATCCAAAAGAAGCTGTCTAAAAATGTAAGGATCCAGGTATGTATTCTATATCTTAAGTTATTGGAAACATTCAAATCGAACAAACCATGCCAGATTTAGGTGCTACCATTAACGTGATGCCTTCGTATATTTATGAAGAATTGAATCTTTGCCCTTTGAGAGAAACTAAAATTGTCATCCAGTTGGCCGATAGGTCAAGTGTGTACCCTAGGGGCATTTTACATTATGTTTTGATTAAAGTTGATGATTTGATTTTTCCTGCTGATTTCTTTGTATTGGATATGGGACCTTGCACATGTAGGAAGCCTGCTTTGTTGCTAGGAAGGTTGCTCAAGAAAACTGCAGAATCGAAAATAGATATGGAAAAGGGTACTTTTACTTGCAAACTTGATTAAGAACAAGTTACTTTTTGATTTGTTCAAATCCATGAAGTACCCACAAGACCTTGAAGTGGTAAATCAAGTTGATCTAATCGACTCCTTGGCAGAAGAGCATGGTAGTTTGTTGTTAGTGTAGGATTATTTGCACATTGCCCTGGAGAAGGGACTAACAAATAAAGATACAACAAGGGAAGAAGATGAGGATTTGAGAGAAGCGACCATGCAGCTCTATGATGAGCAAGTGTCCGAAGAGGCTCGGGTGGTGGAATTGCAAAACTTATCGGGCTATCACAAAATGAAGCCATCCATTGAGGAGCCAACGTAGCTGAATCTAAAAAACATTGCCCAAACATTTGTAGTATGTCTACCATGGAGAAGGCAAAACCCTACCAATGATCATCTGCTCGGATTTGACCCAGGCTCATGAGGAAAGAGTCAAAAGGGTTTTGAGCATATTCAAGGAGGCAATAGGGTGGACATTAGCTGATATTAAGGGGAATAGCCCATTTGTGTGCACATATCACATTTTACTTGTAGAAGCAGTAAAGTCTATTCGAGAGAATCAACGGAAGTTGAATCCGATGATGAAGGAGGTCTTGTTGGCCAAAATTTTAAAGCTCCTATATTAGAGTATCATATATCTAATTTCAAAAAATAAATGGGTTAGCCCAATTCATGTGGTCCCGAAGAAATTGGGTATTCATTTAGGGATTTTGTTGTTGTGAATCAAATCACAAAATCCATATAAGTCAGATCTTTCATGGACGTTGAAAACAATTACCATTCGATAGAAAACCTTATGCATGATCCTACAAATTTAATGCAATTGTTTTAGGGTTATCTTTTGATTTGTGGTGTCTAAATCTGAATTGTGTTGAATCCTAATCGATTCCACCAAGCGAACAATTCAAATTTGCGGAAAGAGACTTAAATATTTTGCAATTTAATTCAAGAAAAAGTTGAAATATAGAAAAATCTTGTGTTCTCCAGATCAGATCTCATGTCCACAACCCAGGACATACTTAATTAATTAGTATTAGGTCATTTCACTAGAGAATTAATACTAACCTACCCCTTTATTTCCACATTATGAGAACGGGTTGCATTGACTCGGTGAATCCCCATATTTAAGGTTACAGGACATTAATTAATTAATGTACTTGTTCAAAAGATTGTGAAAGTTGGGCATGTAGTGTACTATGCATAACAAACCCTAAATGCTACCCAACTCAATTACTCTACAGTAGAGAAGGAAATGCTGGCAATTATTTTTGATGTGGAGAAGTTTAGATCCTATCTATTAGGATCTAAAGTCACGGTGTATTCTGACAATTCGATAATAAGATATTTGATGTCAAAGAAGAAGTCTAAACTTCAGTTGATCAAATGGGTGTTACTTCTAAAAGAATTTGATATGGAGATCAAGGACAAGCCAGAGGCAGAAAACAAGGTGGCCGATCATCTGAGCAGAATAGTCAATTCAGAGGGTGCAGTTTGCCAAATTGGAGAAGCATTCCTAAATGAATAGTTGTATGCTGTGGAGATGGAGTCGTGGTATGCGGACTTGGTCAATTACATTGTGCTAATGGAGTTTGTACTAGGAATGTCTAAATATGAAAGAAATAAGCTAAGAGAAAAAAAATATGTGGTACATGTGGAAACCACCAATCCTTTGGAAAATTGGAACCGATGGAATCATTAGACGATGTGTTCTGGAGCATGAAATAACATGGGATATTGGCACACTGCAACTCATACTCATGCAAAGGTCATTTTGGAGCTTCCAGGATAGCCCACAAAGTGCTCAATTTAGGATTCTACAGGCCAACCTTTTTCTGGGATGCTGTAGATTAGGTAAAGACATGTTCGAAATGTCAACAGTTGGGCGCATGGACGGAAGCTGATGAAATACCTCAAGTGCCAGTTATGCTAGTTGAAATATTCGATTCCTTTTCAAAAATCTCAAGACAATGAATACATTTTGGTGGCAATTGTCTATGTTTCTAGGTGGGTGGAAGCTAAAGCAACCTGGAAAAATGATGCAAGAAACGTGATTGAATTCTTGAAAGCTATCATGTTGAGCAGGTGTGGAGTGCCTAAGGTGTTTATCAATGATCAAGGATCACACTTCTGCAACAAGTTGACGAGGAATCTACTTAGGAGATATAGAGTAGTGCACAAAGTGACAATTGCCTATCATCATCAGGCAAGTGGGCAAGCTGAAGTGACGAATTGGGAGATAAAAAAATATTGTGCAAAAGATGGTTGAACCAAGAAGGAATTCATGGAGTTTAATGCAAGAAGATGCTCTTTGGGCTTATCGCATGACTTACAAGACGCCCATTGGGACCTCACCATTCAAGCTTGTTTTTGGGAAACATTAGCATTTGTCTGTTGAAGTAGAAAACAAGGCATATTAGGCACTTCGAGCAATTAATTGGGATTATGAAGCTACAGGAGAAGGAAGGTTCTTGCATATCCAAGCGATAGAAGAATTGAGGATGAATACCTTTGATAATACGGTGATTTACAAGGAAATGACAAAGGAAAAACATGATCAGAACATTAGGCTAAAAAGGTATGAATCAAAGCATTTGGTGCTGCTTTATGAAACTAGATTGAAGTTCATGTCCGGGAAATTGAAGATGAAGTGGAGTGGACCTTTCCGAGTTGTTCATGAGTTCCCTAATGGAATAGTTAGATTGATGCCTCTATAGGGAGGAAAGGAGTTTCAAGTTAATGGCCATCGCATCCAGCATTATTTTGGACCAAGATCAAAGGATGAGGTATAGGTCATTAGATTCAAGGAATCTGAGTAGGCAATTAGAGCAAGTTGAGTCTGAGACTAACAAGGGCATTGACCAGGAGCATCCTAGGATTTAACATTTATTATTGTTGTTTGTTTTATGTTTTATGGGAATAAGACAATTGCTACTGGAATTTACAATTGATCAATTAAAAGAAGACACTTTTCTAAGAAAAATGTGTAGGTGTGAGTTGGAGTTTGCAACATAGAGAAAATCTTCTAAAGAAAATACCAAGTTCAGAAATTAGTGGGATATTGCCTGGAAAAATCCCGCCGTCGGAAAGGAAATGATTCAAATCAACGAACGGTGGCCAAAGTCAAGATTTGGGGTAGGCGGATGCATGCAGAAGCAGGAAGATGCGTAAAATTTGGAAGGGATGGGACAATTATTTGGGCAAGTCCACGTCTTAGGAGATTGCATCCCTTCAAATTGGAAGCTATCTAGATTTTTTGAATTTCAAATCTAAAGGATTTCCTTGCTTATATATCACAACTGCCATAATCTTTCCTTACTTTTAATTTCTCTCATATTCTTCATGTGCACTAACATTTTCTCTCTCGCAAGAAAACACTCACAACATACACACACTTTCTCTTAGCAAACATAGTTCGATCAAGGGGTGGATAATCCAAGAAGATCGTCACATTGAATGAAAAAGAGGAGTTGGTCAAAAAGAAAGGAGAGTCAGCCTGTAGAGAGAAAGTTATAATGGAAAAGGAGGAATCCCCAAAGGAAACATCTAAAATTGATCAATCTGAAGAACAAGAAGCTACTCCAGAGAAGGTGTCAGATAAGAAGCTAGTGGAAAATAAGCAAGCCCAGAAGGCCAATACCCCGCGACTACCATTACAAGGAAGAGAGGACAAGAAATTACCTAAGAAGAGGCGAAAGTGAAAAAGTGCAAGCCAACAATTCCAGAGAGATCTTCTCCTTGAGGGAAAAAAAGGAAAACAAGAAAGAGGGCCACGAAGAAGGAGAAAGAGGAAAAGAGTCCGGAGCATGCGGAATAAGGGACCGCCACTTCTCAAGGGGCTAAGAAAAATCCTAAGAGGAGATAGAAGGAAGGTGAGGAGATTAAAGGGGAGGAGTTGAGTTCAGAAGAGAAAGAGGAGCCTTCACTGAAGGCATTAGAGGAGGATGATAAAAAGGAAACTGTACCAAAAAGTGCCCAAAAGAGCAAAGTGAAGACTGAGAGGAGGAAGTGGGCAGTTTTTCCCAATTGGAGTGAACCAAAAACTGAGTCAGATGGACAAAGCATGGAAGTGATTCCACCTTCCGAGCTATCTACGAAATTGCAAGTTCCCATGAGTCATCAGCCCCGCATGTCACAGGTAGCCCGTAAAAATTTGTTTGATTTACTTAATCGGTTTGGTAAGTCCTTGCCCAAGAATATGTTTTAGATTTTGAAGATAAGAGAGATTGTGCCAGCTGATCAGTGGTATCTCTACCAGATTAATTGCAATATAATGGAAAAATAAATTTGTAAAATCAAAAGTTGACAAATCCATAAGGAAAAGAATAACGAGATCATCCCACATCCTAGCCATAGTTCTTGGTTCATTTTTTGAGTAAATAAAATCCAATCCAGCAATCCTCAAAACAAACTAGTAAAAGGATCAAACTTTATCTAATACAAATAGATTCATAACTCGGATGTCGAACCCACAGAGAATGATGTAGAGAAATAAACTCATGTACTAAAACATAGTTTTTAGATAAATTGTTTGAGCAATTAGAAAATATGTTTTGGGTTTTGAAAACAAAAATAAAGAGTTAAAGCAAATAAAGGATAATACGGATCCTATGGTTGAATTTCTATTCTGGATAACATGAAAATAAATAATCAATCATATTCATGCAACATGTGAGATATCAGATAAGTCTTAAAATTTCCATGGTCTGGCAAATAATAACTAGATTACAAATAAGTGACTATCTCCACTCGGTCTCAAGAACACTTATCAATCCATCTCATAAGATCAACAAATTTAATTCCCTAAAATCTAGTACTTCTTGGTCCGACAGTACATATCGCATCATGCATTCCTAATCCCACTATCAATATTCACCTCTCGATCTTTCTATCAATAGATAGACATTTAAATCAATCATCATCTCTCGGTCATTCAATCAATTTAGAATTATATAATAAAACAGGTTTCACAAACCATCAACAATTAATTAATCGATCCTAAGCATGCATCCAAAATAGTTGCTCAAACCCTAAAACCTGCTAGGAAATTTAACTAGATATAATAAAATAAAAGGAGATAATTGAATAAAAATTAAATTGCATAAATAAAATAAGAATTCTAAAGTGCATAAATTAAAGTACTAAAATAATACAGAAATGAAGAGAAAGATATATAGACTACTTACCCATTGGGAGGTCCAATGAATAGTCTAATCTAGAGGGGTATTGATAGTGTTTGTGTGGGCTTTACATGATAAAATCCTATAAGACTAAGATTAGATTTTATGGAATCCTCAATCTTAATATCCTATTTTACATAAATCTTCCTTTTTGGGTATTCAAGGCTTCCAAGTTGATGTATATCTTTTATTTCCATCAATTATCGCCCAAAAACTTGTAAAACCGCACTTTCCTTCCAAAATTGCTCCGTATGTCGACCTTCTCCCTGCATGTCGGTCGATTCATGTCACCAGAATTCGCCCATTTCGACCCATTTGCGTAGTCTCATGGTTTTGGCCATAACTTTTGCTCCCAAACTCCGATTGACCCGATTCCAATTGCATTGGAAATCTAATTCAATGATCTTTTTATTAACATACTCCATCATCTCAATTTTCATGTGTGGAAGAAGTAGTGACTGTTTCTTTGAACATATGCTACTTTCGGCATGGGTTTCCAATGAATTTAGCCTCAAACCTACAAAATCTGACCATGACAAGCATAAAACCACTCTTGAAAGACTCAGCCTATACAAATAAATCATTTTTCCACTAGCTCCACCAAACATACCATCAAAACCAATGTTCAACAATCAAATCCATTTAACAAACTTAAACTCATGAGAATATCCATACAAATCATCAAGATGAGCATAATTCAAAACACTCATCCAAGGTAGAACATCAATATAGATACAACCAAATCGAATCAAATCCAATAAAGGGACAATATCCAACAGCTAAACTAAACTAAAGCAAACTAGGATGGAGGAAGAGAGGAGAGGAATAAACCAAGGCACCGGCTACTGGCACATCCCCCCAAACTTAGTCAAGTGAGACTAAGTTTGCAAAAACGGTGGAGGGTGCATCGTCACTCCTCTTGATCTTGTAGTTCCTCCTACAAACACAAAACCAAACAAACTAGACATTTATTCAAAATCAAAGCAACTAAAAGCAATTAAACAAAAGAAAGAAAATTGGTTGGGTTGCCTCCCAACAAGCGCTTCCTTAACGTCGGTAGCTAGACAACCTTACCACATCACCCATTATCAAAAATCGTGTGGGTTTTTACTACACATTTCTCCCTTAATTTGCATTTACTTGGGAGCAATTTGTCCAAGGCAATTTTTCTTTCACCCCTATCATCTCTCCGAGGAAGATTTACTCTCATGACGAACTTGTAAGTCAAAGGTGGTAATTCCTTCTTCGATTTGATCTCTAAGGCATCATCCAATTGAATCCAAAGTATATAAGTCTCAACTTTTCCCTCATTTGGATTGATCAACAACTTCTCATCACCTCCTTTTCCGATCAAAATCATCCAATTCATACACTTTGTCTCCTAGGATCACCTCCTTTTCCACCTTATCTATCAATCTTGAAGGAAATGTAGGTGCCACATCGCCACATGGACTTTCCGCCAATATTTCCACCTCATTTTTTTTCTTCATAAAGTTGTACCAAGGTCGGAACGTCTTGCATATCCTCAATTGAAGGTTTCTTAATCTCACCATTCTTCTCGTCTTCAATGACTTGCAACTACTCCTTGGTGTCGTCATCCTCTTCATCTTCTTGGAGTAAGGCTTCTCTTTCCTTCTTTGGTTCCTTTTCTTGAACCTCCACTATTCCCATATCTTGAAATCTTACTTCCTTAAGCACCATTACCGCATCCTCACCTTCATCTTCCAAAGTTTTATATTCTTCCACTCGAGGCTCCTCACTCACCTTTTTCAAGATTTCGGATAATTGCATTTTTAATTCCAAAAGGTTTCCCTCGAGCTTATCCGGTTTCCTCTCCAAATCTTCCTGAGATGATCTCGCATCTCTAACTCTTTCATGATCATGGCTGCCCCACTCATCACAATGAACTCTTGTCATGGATGGATTCCAAGTTTGGTTCTCATAGAGTCTACATGGAGAGTAGCCATTAGATGGGGGATAGTTCATGTTGTGCCGGAGGTCACAATTCCCCCATTTATCTCTATAGCTTTCATTACTACACTCCTCTTCTTCATTTCCCCAACTTGACTTCATAATGCAATCATGTCTAATCTCTTCCATCCATGGGTAGCTCTCTTCAAATACCAATCGGATTGGCTTCCTCGGTCGTTGTCTCTCCAACATCTTTGCGCTCATCTCATCCAATTCCCTTTGGAGATTGTTAAGCCTCTCCGAGTGAGTTCCTCGATGATTCTCCATTTGACACCTACAACAATCCGACAAACTCAAAGTACAAACAAATACAAAAAAACAAACAACAAATTATTCACACAAGCAAAAACACAAACACCTAGCCTACAAGCTTCACTTTTCCCCCAATATCTAGCAACCTACTAAATGAAGTCCCCGGCAACGGCGCAAAAACTTGATGCGGCTAAAAGTTCAATAAAAATTAAACTCTTAGCTACACAAGAATAAAATTTGTCAAATTCAGGTCCTTCTTCCCTTTGCCCGCTAGATTACCAGGATACTATAGCAAAGTCTAATAGCTAGGTAAAAATAAAGTCGTTGAGTCATTTCTATCAACTAGGCAATCAATTTAAACTTATGCTAACAACATATAACAAACAATGAATTAAACCAACAAACAACATTCAAACATTTCTCTCCACACCTTGGTAAACCAAGACAAGCAAATACTCAAATGAGGTAGATAGGATGTTGAAATAAACGTAGATTTAATCCAATTAGGTTTGTTGGAAAATTATTCCTAAAATCTCCCTTAGGATTTATTTGTAAAAGGTTTTGTTGAATCAAACCTTAGCATTTGGTCGATCATTTGCTGAATTCTAGATAGTCTAGAATATCATGTAATGTCCTGTATAGGTCATCTATTGAGTTGTAATAGTTTAGTCTGCTAGAAGATCTAGCAGCAGACATCGGAAGTCGATGTTTGCTAGAAACCATGCTGTAGCAGAATGCTTAGGCTTTAGCATTTGCTAACGCTCAGCAAACTTATAAAGATGCTAGCAGAACAGACGTCAAAGGATCGAGTGTCAATGGAAATATTCAGCAAACTAAGACAAATAGCATATCGCAAATGACCATTAGCAGAGCAGGATGTCAAAAGCTGAACCTATACTGCCGTTCTGACATAAAGCACACACAAAGGACGAGACTTTCCCGAAGTAGCTCGAAAAGTACAGATCAACATCAAAAAGCGACTGAACAAGTCTTATCACTCTAGGACAAAAGAGACGTTGTGTCTAACGGACATGGAGATTCAAGATTTGAATCTCCACCTATAAAAAGAAGGTCCAAAAGAGAGAATAAACAACTGTTTTTCTCACTTCAGACATTCACGAACACTCAAGCAAGAGATTCCTTTGACAAAGTGAACAAAGTAAAAGTAGTCAGTTGAGAGGCGTGTGAAAGAATATTAAAATCTCTCAACAACCAGAAGTGTCGTTCATTGATTTACTGACACTCCATTGAAGAGATTCTTAATTGCACTCAAGAACCTTCAGTCATTGGGATTTCTTTCTTTTCTGAAAGAATCCATCAATCGAACACCTGAAAAGGTCTAGACTAAGACGGGCACTTAGCCGTATTCAAGGGAAGTCAGGAAGTGACTATAAAACTTCCAAATCAGGCAAGGCAGAAGTTTCGAAGGTGTGCCCTTGACTTAGCCGAACCAGCATCTGAGGAGTTCAGATTATCGGAGGATAGCTGTCAAGTAGCCAGGCCGAAAGCTCACTGCCTACTTAACTATAAAAGGCGAATCCTTGTAATCTGTATACTTACTTAGTGAATTCTTAGCGTATCGACTAAGGAGTGGACGTAGATCTTTTTGGATCGAACCACTATAAATACTGTGTTCTTTTACTGTTACATTGCTCATACGATTAGAAACCTAGCAATCATATTGCTGGTGTATAACTGTAAAGAAATCATAATCTATCTCAGAGCTTAATTAATCTTGAAAGAAAAACATAAAGTGTAAGTGACGATTAATTATTCCGCTGCATTTCGTGAGTTATCTAACACGACGACTCTGATATTTAAGGACCAACAAGTGGTATCAGAGCAGGAGATTGAAAAACCGATTGCTTCTGAGTCGCTTAAGACCAGATCTGTATTTTCCTTGCACTTTTACTTGTTTCTCTATGTTTCGCTTGTCTAGCTCAGGAGACAAGATGTTGAACCATTCACTTGGGAAGTATGACAGAGAGAACTTCACTTCATGGAAAAAGCTTGCTCTCATACAGCTTCAGAGTATACATCATGAGATGGCGGATGTATTGGTAAGAGGTCCTATTAAAATCATGAAAGCTAACACCTTTATAGGACACGATGTTGCTGAAGATGCTGCTGACGGAGAACCAAGGTCTCCAAGACCACCGTGACCTGATATGGTCCCAAAACCTTTCGAGGAATACACAAGTGAAGATAAGAAGAGAGCTCAACTAGAGCATGTGGCAAAGAAACTAATCCTGGATTCCCGACCAAAGCTGATAAAAAACAAAGCGTTTGATTTTGACACCGCTAAGGAAATGTGGGAATACGTGTGCAATTCCTCTCAGGAGACAGACCAGATGAAACGCAACAAACTACAGGTAGCTGTAGATAAATATGAATCTTTTTCAATGCTTGCAGGAGAATCCAAACAAGCTATGAAGGAGCGTTTCAACACGATTATTGGGGAACTCAACAACCTTGGAAAGAAATATGATAATGGAGAAATGAACCACAAGATCATCTCCAAGCTGTATCCCAGAGATGACTGGTTTGTTAAAATGACCAGTCTGAGTGAAAAAGACCTCAACAACATGACTACTTCTGAGGTATTCGCTCAACTTAAATCTCATGAGTTTATAATACAACAGTAAAAAAGGAATGAAGCAGCCATAGCACAAGCAACATCTACATCCGCAGCTGGATCTGAGGATATAGCATATTTTGCCAAGAAAGATTTCAACAAGTTTAAGTTGAAAAAGCCCTACCATAATCAAGAAAGATCCACTCCAGCAACACCAACTAAGGAGGTCCCAACAACCTCGAGTCCCTAGCTTGTCGATATAAAGATCAATGAGCTAGAAGAGCAAATGAAAAGGCTCCAGAAGTTGTTGATGGAGGCTAAAACCGAGAAGGAAACCAAGGATGCTCAGCCGTCATCCTCATTTGCCCGCTCAGCAGAGCGAAAGGTTAGGACCTACTTCGAGTGTGGTTCTCCTGACCACCTGAAGCATGATTGTCCGAAAGTTAGCAAGGAAGAGAGAGAGTGACTAAAGGAAAGATTTAAAGACGTGCTGTTAAAGCAGTAAAAAGGGCACTGCTGACAAGAACAGAAGCATAGGATATCCCTGAAAATGATGAAGAATATTATCTCTCTTCCGAGGAAGACAATGAGGAGGCCATGCTAGTTCTGATGGCAAATATTGAGGATGATCAGTTTGCTGATGCAGAGGAGAACCAGGATGCTGAAACGGCTCAAGCAACCGAAGACAACGAGGTAATTTCAGTAAGCATTCCTAGTTTTGCAACTATAGAAGAGTCAGAGGAATTCACCTTAGATTCTGAGGAAGACTATCTCACGAAGCTAAGTGTAGAATTCTCAAAAATGTATGAAATTAAAAATGCAATTGTTGGGGAGAATGCTTCACTGAAACTCAAAATTACAAATTTGACCGAGGAAGTCGGAAGAATGAGGTCTGAAAGTGAAGATTTTTCAAAGCTTAAGGCAAAATTCTCCGAATTATTGAAAAATTTTCATAATCTTGAAAAGGAGAACCTTACTCTGAAAAATAGACCCCAAGAAAGATGCATTTGCAATTACACATCCAGCAAGGCAGTACTCAATGCCATTGTCAGCCAACAGAGAAATCACAATGATCGCTCAGGTTTAGGCCTTGGATATTCGGATAGAGCAACCACATCTAAGGAGAAACCAATTCAATTCATTTTTGCTGGATTGATAAATGTTGAAAAGGAGAAATGATTTGTTATTGCTGAATCATCTAATGCTAAGCCAAGTGCTGAGCAAAAGAATGAACGTTCGCAGAATATGCCTGCAAGATCTCAGCAGAGGTCTCCCGCAGAGACTGCTAAGTATTCGTCTGCTAGACCTCAGCAGAAGCCTAAGTCAGAATCTGCTAAGCATACTACTCATGTATCTCAGCAGAGGAACTCAAGAGTAAATGCTATGCACAAGTCTGCTAAGCCTCAACAGAGGAACAATAGAACAAATACTAAGTATATGTCAGCTGAACCTCAGCAAAATTCAAGAGCATATACTAGTTCGTATTCAGCAAAACCGAGATATACTGAGCGTTATGTTCCAAACGCGAGAACAGCTAAACCTACCTTTCACCACAGAATGCAATATCGGTATAATACTGAAAGGTCGATGTATCATGAAAACGCACTACATAGGAGGAACACCTATGTAAGACCCGAGCCTAATTCATTTGTATTTTCAAGGGCAAGGAAGGTCAAACACACTACCACACCAAGTTATAAACATGTCAAACATGTTAAGCCAAAGGTTGAAGCAAGGGTAAATAGTGAAATCAAGAAGAAAATCTTGAAAGTCACTAAAATGTGAGTTCCAAAAGGAACAATGATCACCGCTAATCCTGCAGGACCCGATGCTAAACGGGTACCTAAATCAACTTAATCACTTGTGTTGCAGGAACAGGGTCCAAAAGCTCATACTACTTCGAGTATATCAAACGAGTGGATCCTTGATAGTGGATGTTCAGCGCACATGACAGGAAATGAGAATCTGTTCTCCGACTTGCAAAAATCTCTACATGGGTCAAGAGTTAAATTTTGAGATAACAGTGATGGCAAAGTTGTGGGAAGAGGATGCATAGAAAGCAATGGGCTTAGGATAGTCAATGTAGCCCTCGTCTCCAATCTCAAACACAATCTGCTAAGCATTAGCCAACTTTGCGAAAATGGGTACACTGTCTCATTTGTCAATACGGGTTGTACTATTGCTGACAATGTTACAGGGGAAGTGAAACTTTGAGGCATCCGAAAGGGTGGCCTGTATGTTGTTGACTGGGAAAGTGGTCAGCAACACTCTTTCTTCCTGACCCTGAACAAAGAGGAAACAACATGGCTATGGCACAAGAGGTTCAATCATTTAAATTTCAAAACTATTAATTACCTTGCCAAAAATAATCTTTTTGTAGGTCTACCCAATGAGACTTTCCGCAAGGAAGGAATATGCAAAGCTTGTAAACAAGGGAAGCAGACCAAATCATCCTTTAAGATAAATCCTGAGAAAGAAACATCACAAAGGATACTAGAATTACTTCATATGGATCTCTTCGGTCCCGTCACTCCACCCACTGTATGTAAACGTTTATATACACTTGTGGTGGTTGATGATTTTTCCAGGTATACTTGGGTACGACTTTTGAAGACCAAGGATGAGGTGAAACTTATCCTACCGGAGCTGATTCTCAAGGAGCAGAATAGTAAAGAAGTTACTGTAAAGAGAATTCGCTCTGACAATGGAACAGAGTTCTGTAATGGAGTGCTAATGGATTTTTGTGCTGAAGCTGAAATATCACACGAAAGATCCACAGCTAGAACTCCTCAGCAGAATAGTTTAGTAGAAAGAAGGAATCGGAAGTTGAAGGAAGCCGTTCGCTGGATGTTAGCTGATTCCAAACTACCTGCTAAGTACTAGGGGGAAGAAGTCATGATGGCATGTTATACACAGAATAGGAGTGCTATCAATGGCAGATTTAATCAAACTCCCTACGAAGTGTGCAATGGTCGTAAGCCCTCCATAACTCATCTCCGTGCATTCGGTTCCACATGTTATATTCACAATAACGGAAAATCTAAGCTCAATACTTTCTCACCTAAGTCAGATGAGGGTGTACTTCTTGGTTATGGAGACCCCAGTCACAAAGGTTATAGAGTATTGAACAAGACTACCGGTATTGTGGAAATAACATGCAATGTTATTTTTGATGAGTCTACTTTAGTGCGCAGAGAAAACAAAAGAAAAGAGGATAGCAATCATGAGACTGATGATGTCAATGATCATACATTTTTAAATTCTTTCGAGAATATGCGTATTGATCAGACTAAGTCTATGAATGATTGCAATCCGAACCAGACGCACTCAGCAGGGGACCAAACTGCTGACCAGGGCGGTTATGCAAGTGATCATGCTGAGGCCACATCTACCAACATTCTTGTTGAATCAGACATTCTAGAGGTACTTAATGATGAAGAAGAGGAGACAACAAGGGATATTCCTTTAGGGGAAGGCATAGCTACTGATGAAGATCTCGGCAGAGGCGCTGCTGAGATTTCAGCTGCTGAAAGAATTGCTGTAGAGAATCCCGTCCCAGGAAATCCTGCAGCAGTTATTCCTGTTGAAGTCAATCCAGATGCTGAGCACCAGGAGGGTGCTATGGAGAACAATGTACAAGACAATGGTCACGCAGGGGAAGGAAATGTGGCCAGACCAATCAGACCAACATGGTTGCGCGCCCATCCTCTTGAAGATATTATAGGAGATGTCAATGACCCTATGATGACGAGACAAGGGAACGCTATGCTGGCTTGTTATATCTCTAGCGAAGAACCCAAAAAGGTCAAAGAAGCTCTACTAGATCCGGATTGGGTGAATGTTATGCATGAAGAACTTGCAGAATTCACAAGGAACAATGTGTGGGAGCTGGTAGACAGACCCGAATATCAAAGTGTTATAGGCACAAAATGGGTATTCAAAAACAAGAAGGATGAGTCTGGTTTAGTTGTCAGAAATAAGGCGAGACTCGTAGCTAAAGGCTACAGACAATGCGAAGGGATAGTTTATGACGAAATGTTTGCTCCAGTAGCAAGGCTGGAGGCCATTCGCTTATTTCTTGCGTACGCTGCTTATCATGAGTTCGATGTGATGCAAATGGATGTAAAGAGTGCCTTTTTGAATGGTGAGCTCAAGGAAGAAGTCTACGTTGAGCAACCACCAGGGTTTGAGCAGGGTAATCAAGTGTACAGGCTCAAGAAGGCTCTCTATGGATTAAAACATGCACCGAGGGCTTGGTATGGAACTCTATCCAAATTTTTGCTGAAGAATGGTTTTCAGAAAGGGAGGATTGATCAGACTCTCTTTCGCATTGAAGATGAAGGAAGTATTTTGCTGGAGCAAATATACGTTGATGATATCATTTTTGGCTCAAAGAACTAAGGATTATGTGATAAATTCTCAAAGCTCATGACCAGCAATTTCCAAATGAGTATGATGGGAAAGATGTATTATTTTCTTGGGTTGCAAGTTCAACAATCCGGCGAAGGAATTTTCATCCATCAGAAGAAGTATACTTGCGATTTGATTGCAAAATACTGCCCCGAAAAGACGAAGAGTCTAAGGATCCTTATAAGCACGACGTGTATTGCTGCGCTCGAAAAGGAAGGAGATGCTGTGAATCCAACTCTCTACAGAGGCATTATTGGTTCACTGCTATATCTCACCGCTAGCAGACCAGATATATCCTTCGTCGTCGGATTATGTGCTAGATACCAAGCAAATCCAAAGAAGACTCACTTGGATACTGCTAAACGCATTGTGCGATATCTAAAGTGCACAGAGGGTCTGGGAATCTGGTATCCTAGAGCAGACAGTCTTGCTCTAAGTGGTAGACAGTCTTGCTCTAAGTGGATATTCGGACTCAGATTTCGGAGGATGTAAAATTGACAGGAAAAGCACGAGCGGTACGTGTCAATCTTTGGGACACAAGTTAATTAGTTGGTTTAGCAAAAAGCAGCATTATGTCGCTACATCTACTACTGAAGCAGAGTATGTAGCCGCTGCTAGCTGTTGTTCGCAAATCTTATGGATAAGGCAACAATTACAAGACTATGGGATTTCTCCCGAGTGTGTGCCTATTTACTGTGACAACAATAGTGCTATGTGCATTACCAAGAATCCGGTTCATCATTCCAGAACCAAGCACATTGATATCCGACATCACTTCATTCGTGATCATCAGAAGAAGAAGGATATCGATGTCCGGTACATATGCACAGAAGACCAGATAGCTGACATATTCACAAAACCGTTAGCCGAATCCAGATTCAAGGAGTTACGCATCAAGTTAGGTCTCATGGAGTTGGAAGAGACCTTGGATGAATGAAATGCCACTTTCATTCTTTCTGGACTTTTTGGTTTTCTTGAAGATGCTAATCATATTACCTGGATGTTGATTTCAAATTGTTAATGAAATTATGTGCTAAAGTATGGACTTATTGCTATTATTGTTTCAAGAAGAGGCTGCTGAGCAGATGTCTCCACAAACTCAGCAGATAGACTACGCAGTGACAGTTGATATGTAATGACTATCATTTATTGCTAGCACATCATTATTAAGGTGTATTGTGCAGTCTCACTTTGTGGAAATGGCAAATGGAAGTTCAAATGTTCATCTTATGAAATTCAGCAAGAAAAGATAATAACTGATTCATTAATATTTGACAAACGATGCTAACATTCAAAACGACAACGAAAGGAAATCTATTCAACAGACGGATAAAAGTCGAAGTCACGGAGGCGAGATGGTCCCTCGGCTAGCTCAGGAAAGGTCTGCTCCATCAACCAGCTCAGCTGCATGCCATGAAGGAGAGAAACAGCTGGATACAAACGGACGCAATCACGGACATCCTTGAACACGAGGCCAGCCCAATCAGCCTCGACAAGCTCCGCGTCCAACGCCAGCATGACCTGCCAGACCTCCTTCGTAATGCAAAAGTCATTGGGATCCTCACCCAGCAACATGTTGTTGGCGATATGAAACAGCTCATGGTATGTGCATTTGAGACCGGTTGCCGCAGGAGTTAGCGTGAACTTGAACCATGGAGAAAGGCACCATTTCCTCCATGCAGTCCACTCCGGAGCTGCCTCCATGGACTTGTATCCCATCACTGATATTGGATCTCGTGGAAGTCCAAAGTCCCGAGAGAAAGACTCTCGTGACCACCATATCAGCCTCCCTCGGAAGGATCCGTATATGGCGTCCTTCTCAGTCTTGTAGTCTTTTAGAAACTTCCAAAGGAGATCTTCATGAAAATGCTTTGGAGCAGTTGTCACGAACTGCTTGAGTCCTGTCCCAACAACCTTAGCCATGACCATGTCGGCCACGGCAAGACGGTCGTGATAGTAGAGACGAAGGGCTGCTTCGTCAAGGATGTGGTTTCGGGTGATATCGAGGATGTTACTCGGTGAACTAATGATTTCAAATGATTTTTCTTGCTCTGAAAGAAAGAAGAATTGTTGTGATATCCAAATAAGCACCACAAGAAGCTCTTTTTATAGACAAGGAAACCTCTCCGCAATTATGATTTCGTGGGAATATTTAAAGGAACATGATGATTCATCTTCTCAAATATGAATCATCGCAAGAAGATAGAACGTCGTGACGGCATAGGCAATCTAATCAGATTAATAGTGATGCTTGACAGTCAGATCAGCGTTTGGCTCGAGGAGATTATCATCATTTGTGATCTCTTAAAATCTAGCCAACTCTTGATATGCCGATGTATCCCACAGGAGGGTAATACATTCAGGAGAGGAAAGCATCTGCTGGATCGGATATGCCGAGTCAAATCCTAATTTTTTTCCACCTCATATTCAAAGAAGGGAGATAATATTAGGAGGAGAGAAGATAGCATTGAAAATCAGTCTGATTAGACCAGATTCAACATTTTTAATACGTACAGGCAGCTGTATCAAGTTAGAGTGTGCCACGTTAGATCACTCGAGTACTTCTCAGAAAAAGGAAGATACTCGGCAGGTTACGTACACTCAAGTCCATCGATTTATTATCTCATCTGACAACAGATCTTCAACCGTCAGATCTTGGAGCCTAGCAAGTCTGCTAGACTTTTGAGCGGTTGAGTGCTGCTGAGCAGTCAGCAGATTGATTGGATATGCTAAGTTAACCCATCTGCTAGGAAGCTAGCAAAATTAACTCAGCAAATTAACGGAGTTGAATCCTACTATTTTTTTCTCAACTATTATGGATGCACAGGCACGTGGTTGAAATTATGTGGTTTGTCAAAATCACAAAAGTTTGAATATGAGTATGGGAAATAAAATTTCTACCACTTCATTATATGAATTTTCTTACAAAAGGAGATTACAGCAAAGATGGCAAAGGCATGAAAGGATAAAAATCTACTGCCCTAAGGTTTGAAGGACCTAGAGCAAGGTCTGGGAATTTTTGCTCTAATAGCCAACTTAATGGCATTCCATATGGAAGAGGAAGTTTTGGAAAATTCTGTGCACTTCGCTGCACCTTCTGAAAGACAAAGGCCGCCCAGTCCACCGTTGCCCTATCATCTATAGCCATCATGGCCCTCCATGTCTCGCGAGAAAGAGTCATGTCGTCAGGATCTTCACCTACGACCATGCCGCAGACTATCTGGAAAAGGACCCTATACGGCATCTGAAAACCGTATGCTGAAGGGGTTGGAGAAAATTCAAGCTCAGGAGAGTTTCTCCATTTCATCCACGAGGACCACTCTGGAGCTATCTCATCTCTGCGATAGTCCATGACAGATATCGGACCCCGTGGAAGGCCAAAGTCTTTGGCAAAGGTATCTGCCGTCCACCTTACTAGCTCATTTTTAAATATGCAAAAAATAGAGCTTTGATCCGCAGCGCTCGACCATATGAAATGTCGGAGTTGCTTCCTCTAGAAAGTATGCGGAGTGAGGCATACAAACTTGCCTAGACCACTGGCGTGGAGATGAGCCATGGTAGTCTCTGCCACTTGATAGTCAGCCTCATACTCGGTATACAGACCCGAATCACTCAAGATTCGGCGTCTTGGTACAAAGAGTTCATAAGAACGTGCCATTTTTTTAGGAAGTAAGTCTCTGTTTTGTTTTCTGATTCTTGAGAAAATCAGAAGGGAATTCGAAGAAAGTGGAGAATGAATGAAGAAGATCACTAAGACCTGCTATTTATAGACCTATTTTGGTCTACTGTTTACCTCGGAATACGAACAGTCTTTCTGAGAAAAATAGTAATTTCATAAAGAAAGTGTCTTATCGAGGATAATTATGTTCAGAGATGAATCAATAGTGGAAAGCTATGGATATTACATTCCATATTTAGAAGACATAAGGATTTGTGTTAGCATTACGTTGGATTTCTAGGAGGAGTGTTAACAACACCTCGACGTCTGAAGGTATCTTTGATAAGATTGCCACCACAATGCTGAGCTCTCCGGATGATGACCCTTACAACTCAGAAGCGGGAGATTTTCAAATCTCTAAAGTAGCGCATTTAATGCGCACAGACAACTATAACAAATCGGATCGTGCCATATCACCGGCACTCAAGTCCTGAAGAACGTGGGTACTCGCACGATTTGACTACTTACCCCAGCCATCGATTGAGAATAAAAGGAGAACAATCCCAACCATTGATTTCTTTCCTTGTTCCGAAATCTTCTACCTATACACTAGACGGATTTCAAATCCCTAACACTCTGAAACTTTTCATATCCCTTCTTCTCAAAAACCTTCCGTAAAACCTAAACCTCTAAAAATCCCCAACCATGGCAACCAACCCTAACTCTCCAAATACCCAAAATCAAGAACCCAATCCCACATAAAACCTAGAAAATCCTATCTCTTCTTCTCCATTCCAACAACCCACCTTCATCTATCCACCTCCAAGAGATTCGCCACTGCATGTTCGACATGCACCCGGCTTCACCGGGATAATAAAGAAAGAAGACATCGACGAGTCAGTCACCTACAGTAAATTGGTATTTTTGGCTCGGATGAAGGAGTTGTTAAATCATTCGTCGGAACAGAGGCGGTTGGCCCAAATCATGAAGGACATGATCTTATACATGCCTCTCGCTACCAAACACATTCCAAAATGGTTTCTAGTCTAATTGACTCAGAATTATTGGTAAAATATCTCTCCGCAGAACCTGTTCGCTTTCACCCTCATATGGTTTCAGAATTCTATGCTAGGGCTGTTATACAAGAAGATAATAAATCCTTCAAAACTAGCATATATGGTAACATTGTGGAAGTTAGCGTGGACTTACTCTCAATAATGTTCGGGCTTCAAAATTATGGGACCAAGATATCTCAATACAAGATCAATGATCATGCGGAGATGGAGAGACGTTGGAACTTGTGGAGAAAGCCAGGAGAATTGAAGGACAAAAAAGGACAGGTGATTACTTTCAAGGATGCTACACCGATCAATACTCTGTCTGAGGAATACAAGCTCCTTGCGGAGATAGTAATCAAGATGCTTCAGTGTGATGCTGGTTCCTACTCCGAACTCTCTGCTAAGAAATATGCTGTGATGATGGCCCTAATCGACAATGTCAGAGGAAATTGGGCGGAATTCTTTTTCGAGCGATGGGCTGAACATGCTCGGAAGAATGATCACATGGCAGTAGACAGAACGTTCTCGTCGAACGTGAATTTTGGGCTAAAAATCAGTAAATACTTAGAGATGTTGTTCACCAATACGAGAGTTGATCGTGGTGAAAGTCTACTTGCTACAGATTACATCCCAGAAACAAGGATGGAGCCCAAGCCTGTGAGTAGTCGAAACCCTCGGAAGTTGACAGGGAAGTCAAATGTGGACAAAGACAAACCCACGTCTCCTGAAGAGCCTGATGCATCCACTATAGCACCTCAAATCCTACAGTCTGCTATTCCCATGTCTGCTGAAGAAATTGCTCTATTGCAGACAAACGCTGAGACAGAGTACTGCTTCAAAAATCTCGAGGAGATTGAGAAGTTAGGCAACCTACCAGCAAATCAAATCAATGATATCATGACTGCAAAGGAAGCCGAACAGCCTCCACTTACTCTTGGGGCTATGGCTATACCAATTCCAACAAAAAAGAGAACCAAAGTCACCTCTCCTGCACCAAAAGCGAAGAAGAAGACCAGGAGAAGGTTGGAGCTACTTTCTGAGAAGGAAGAATTAGAAAAGGCAGAAGAAGAAAAGAAGGCTGCTGAAGCCACTGCAAAGAATGTTGCTGACACTACAGCAGAAAAGGAGTCTGCTAAAGACACAACAGAGGACACTGCTGAAATAGATCCAGATTACATTCCTAGGTCTTCCAGAACCCTAGAAGAATGTACTTAGGGAGGAAGAAAAACTAAGAGACAGCGCGCAACTGAACTGAAAGAGGCCGAGAAGAAAGAATATATGAAGTTCATTACTGAAATGACATTCGAAGGAAGAGACATAAATTTTGAACGAATCAAGTCAGCCGCTGAAGAGTTTAAGGATCAGAAGAGAGCCGCTCAACAGGCACTAATGGAAGAACAAGCTGTCTAGAAAGGAAAGGCATCATAGACGGAATGATCTCTGTTCTCATTCCCCTAGTCAGCAGTGAAGGAGCTATCATATCCTCACAAGATGCTATGTCAGATGAAGAGCTTGACAAAGCAATTCACGAAGGCAGATTCAATGAAGTGAAGTCGATTGTGGACTTAGAAAGCAGTTCTGATGAAGAACATCATGGAGCATCCAGACGACTTCCAGGGAATCCAGATGCAGGACCTTCTGGAATTGAGGAAGAGGTAATTAATGCTAGAGAAGAATCTGCTGAGCAGAATGAAAACATGGAAGGTGGCTCATCTGCTGAGCATGGAGTTTGCCAATCACAGATTGCTGAGCAAGAAATACGATCTCCACTGACTGCTGTCGAGAAATCGTCTGCTAGATGTGAGGAAGTGATTCCTGATGAAGATCCTCACACAGAAGCTCATCCTGATATCGCCTCTGACAAAGAATCCACAGGCATATATGATGCAAAATCTCTAACGATAATCTCCTCAGAAGGCGTGGATCCACTTCGATCATCATTCATGAGAAGTAAAGGAAACCCTGAACTTGATTCGCTGGGTCAAGAAATTGATAAATTCGTGTCCTTGATGATAGAGGAGGAGATAAAAGGAGTATTCGCTGGAGTATTGGAAGAAGATACACCTGAAGGGAAGATATTGGGAGAAGAGTTCAGGCGGTGGAAGAAGTATGACTACATCTCTCATGAACTTAATATGGAGGAAAGAGAAATAATGATGGCTTGGAAAGGGTTGAAGTTCTGGAAACATGAGGAATTGTGGGCAAACGAATGGATGGATCAATCTCCTTGCACAAAGCAATACTCTGATAAGGCTGTCAGCGAAAGACTTCAATTACTTGAGGCTCATCGAAGAACATCCTCTCCTCGTTCCCTACTAAAATCAACTTTTGCTCCCGACGAATTAACTGTTGGACACATACAACTCTCAAGACGTCAAGCCGAAGTTGCTGCTGAATACAAGAAACGCCAAGCAGAACTCTCAAAGCTTGAAGAATTATTGCATCAAGCCCGGATGGCTGCAATTCGAGCAGCAGCAGAGAGAAATGCCCAAACGTTCGAGATCGTCGCCTATCAGGACAGAGAGGAGGAAGTGCAAGCCTACATGTTAGCATTCTCTATAGCATAAGCAAGGAAACTCGAGGAAGCTGAGAACGCTGCTGCTGAAGCAGAGTTTCAAAAAGGGATCGAGGAGGCAATATATCTGCTAGTCACCTATGATCGAAGAGAAACTGCTAACACAGAGAGGACAGAAGTAGTCATGGAGGAAATTTCCACCTCCACTGCTAAGAGTCAAGCAGTCATCATTCCTACTACTTCATCCTTCCTTGCTACTCCAATTAGCACGCTCCATCTTCCAACATATCTAGACTCTGTTGTTCAAATGGTCGTTCAAAGTGTTGTGTCTACTATATCTGAGAGAATGGTGATTGAAGCCACGGATATAAGAAGGGAAATTGCGGTAGTCAGATCCAACGTTGATACCGTAACAGCCAGGGTGGGCACAGTCGAGTCCAACATTTCCTCTGTCAAGGACTCTTTGCAAGAAATAAAGACAGACGTAGCAAAGCATAAGCAGCAAGTGGACAACAAGGTGAACTCTTTTTCCTCCAGACTTTTGGATGCAATCAAAGAGGGGGAAGAAAGAAGGGCTGCTGAGGCTATAGAGAGGAAGAAAGCGAAGGAAGCAAGAGCCGCTGCAAAAGAAGAACAGAGGAGAATTCTTAAAGAATTCAAACGGAAAGAAGTTGAGCTCAAACAGAAGGAAACAGAAGTGAAAATCAAGATGCTCGAAGAAGAGAATGAGCGGTTGGACAATGATCTAGAAACAGAGGCTGCTGAACGTGCATCTGCTAAGGAGCTTCTAGACAAATTCGTGGAGCTAGCCTCAAGCAAATTCGATGAATTTGACAAGATGAAGAAACCTGCTCCAGACTCCTAAGTTCCTCCGTACCTCACTGGTATTTTTTTTTATTTTTGCTAGATCTTACCTTGTCTCCGTCTAATCATTTTTCATTGTACTTGTAATTGATATATCATATGAATGAAAATTGATCAGACAGAGACAACCTCTCATTGTCAATCTCTGATTTTCACCGTGTGTCTTAGTTGAAATACACTATTTGTGTATTCAACACATCTGAAAACAATTGGATTGAAATTGAAAAGTAATATGTCTGCTAATTTTATTTGGGTGCTAGGATTCCTAGCATATTACCTTTGCAGCATTTACTTATATGTCTAATCGAGAAATATTTCCCAGCACTTGTTGAGGGGGAATTTCATTTTTTTGTTTGAACTAAGGTGGATAAACTCTATGTTAGATTACTAGAATAGTTTAGTATTTTGTAAACACAGATATTCTTCCTCTTAGCTTCAACAAATGATAGTAAGCTTTGATCGCACCAAAAGTGGGGAAATTGTTGGGAAATTATTCCTAAAATCTCCCTTAGGATTTATTTGTAAAAGGTTTTGTTGAATCAAACCTTAGCATTTGGTCGATCATTTGCTGAATTCTAGATAGTCTAGCATATCATGTAATGTCTTGTATAGGTCATCTAATGAGTTGTAATAGTTTAGTCTGCTAGAAGATCTAGCAGCAGACATCGGAAGTCGACGTTTGCTAGAAACCATGCGGTAGCAGAATGCTTAGGCTTTAGCATTTGCTAACACTCAGCAAACTTATAAAGATGCTAGCAGAACAGACGTCAAAGGATCGAGTGTCAACGGAAATATTCAGCAAACTAAGACAAATAGAAGATCGCAAATGACCATTAGCAGAGCAGGATGTCAAAAGCTGAAGCTATACTGCCGTTCTGACATAAAGCACACACAAAGGACAAGACTTTCCCGAAGTAGCTCGGAAAGTACAGATCAACATCAAAAAGCGACTGAACAAGTCTTATCACTCTCGGACTAAAGAGACGTTGTGTCTAACGGACATGGAGATTCAAGATTTGAATCTCCGCCTATAAAAGGAAGGTCCAAAAGAGAGAATAAACAATTGCTTTTCTCACTTCAGACTTTCACGAACACTCAAGCAAGAGATTCCTTTGACAAAGTGAACAAAGTAAAAGTAGTCAGTTGAGAGCCGTGTGGAAGAATATTAAAAGCTCTCAACAACAAGAAGTGTCGTTCATTGATTTACTGACACTCCATTGAAGAGATTCTTGATTGCACTCAAGAACCTTCAGTCATTGGGATTCCTTTCTTTTCAGAAATAATCCATCAGTCGAACATCTAAAAAGGTCTAGACTAAGACGGGCACTTAGCCGTATTCAAGGGAAGTCAGGAAGTGACTATAAAACTTCCAAAGCAGACAAGGCAGGAGTTTCGAAGGTGTGCCCTTGACTTAGCCGAACCAGCATCTGAGGAGTTCAGATTATCGGAGGATAGCTGTCAAGTAGCCAGGCCAAAAGCTCACTGCCTACTTAACTGTAAAAGGCGAATCCCTGTAATCTGTATACTTACTTAGTGAATTCTTAGCGTATCGGCTAAGGAGTGGACGTAGATCTTTTTGGATCGAACCACTATAAATACTGTGTTCTTTTACTGTTACATTGTTCATACAATTTGAAACCTAGCAATCATATTGCTAGTGTATAACTGTAAAGAAATCATAATCTATCTCAGAGCTTAACTAATCTTGAAAGAAAAACATAAAGTGTAAGTGACGATTAATTATTCCGCTGCATTTTGTGAGTTTATCTAACACGACGACTCTGATATTTAAGGACCAACAAGGTTAATCATTGATGTAAACAAGTTTTAATTCCTATGAAGTTGAGCAACCGACTCTTATGTTCGCTAGTCACTTGCTACGGATAACTAGCGGTAGATGACTCTAGAAGTTGCAAACAGCTACGTTATTAACTCCGAGGCCACTCCCAACCGACCGTCAATTATCGCCCTATAATCCTAGCCCCGCACATGGATTGGAACTAAAACTATATGATTATGCACTTTTCACGACGATTCTGTCCGCGTATTGGTTGCAACGTTCACATCAACTACCTATAGATTGGATATTACCTACATCTAATAGGTATGAACAAGCTCAAGTGCAAATCAAGACTTCATAGGAAAGTAAACAAACAATTATCAAACCTAATCTTCATGCATCCTTGTTCAAATCAACATCCAAATTGAATTAGAGCAACATACCTCTCAATTGTAACAATACAAAGTTGAAATCAAATACATCCTTTACAATTGATAAGTAGAAAACGAAATCTTCCCCAATTGGATTTGCTAGGTCTTGATCTACCCCCTTGGATCTTCAATTCTCCTCCTAGGATTGATGATTTAGCTCCTTGATAGGTTTTTGAAGAGATTGAAATGGAATCGTAGAGAGAATTTAGGAGGTGGTTATTCAAAATTATGAAAAGTTATGAATTCGTTCTGAAAACTGTTTTCCCCCCTTTTATAATGAGCAAACAGGGCCTCGGATCGCCCGAGCGAGCCCAAAACCTGAAATACTGCCAAAAATCCGCTCTAGCTCGGCTGAGCCAACCCTCTGAAACGGGTGGCTCGGTCGAGCAATGCAGAGATTGGCCGAGCCAACCCCCTGTTGGGCAGCTCGACCGAAATTCTCACTGGCCGTGATCACGCCTAACAGGAAATCAGGCGATTTTCCTCCAAAACTCCACCAAAAGTGTTGTTTTATGCTCAAAACACATCCTACAACATTTCAAACACGAAAACACGAAAATAAGAAAAAAGAACAACGAAAACATATGATATGAGGGTAAAATGGCCACAAACATGCAAGTTCACACATCGAAAAATAGGTCATTTTACACACATATCAGAACTCGCACGGCGTGAATGTTGGGCGACTGGCACTTTGTATCGACCGATGCAGGGTCGCTTCGGTCAACAGAAGCCTTCTTGTCGACTCCTTCCACGAGTCGAAGTGCATTATGTCACCAATCTCGACTTCGATCGATGCCAGGCTGCATCGATCGAAGTCGAGCAATCCTCACTCTTTTTTTATGCTGCAAAACAAAGTTAGTGCAGACCAAATTCGAAAATAAAATAAAATAAATTGAAAAACAAAAATTAAAAAGGAGAAATATTTAAAAGGTTGGGTTACCTCCCAACAAGTTCTTTGTTTAACGTTGTAGCTCGAAAATTCCTCAGATCGAAACCTGGGTGGTCGGGTCCAAACTCGTCGACCTTTGGCGTACAGCTTCCGATCTTTGATGATGGTGATGAGCTCGGACTTAGGAGGCATAGTTGATGATTTCACCCCCTCGTTACCGCGCTCCCACTCTATTACCGCGGAGTCTTCTTCCTCGGACCCATCCCCTTCAGTGGTGGTGATTCGATTGCAAAGGTGATCTTCTCGTCGTTGGCCCGGAGTGTGATCTCACCCCCTCAACAGTCAATGATCTCGCCCTTCTTTTTCTTTTGTCGATTACAAAGGTGATCTTCTCGTCGTTGGCCCAGAGTGTGATCTCGCCCCCTCGGCAGTCAATGAGAGCAGCTCTAGTATCGAGAAAGTCACACCCCAAGATCATGGGCATGTTCTCGTCCTCCTTCATGTCGTCCACCACGAAGTCTGTTGAGAAGATTAGATGGCCCACTCGAATGAGCACATCATCCAGAATTCCCTTTAGACGGGATACAGTACTATCCGCCATCTACAGCGTGATAGTAGTGGGCCTCATCTCTCCGATGTTGAGGCGCTTGTAAATAGAGTATGGCATCAGATTGATACTGGGCCCAATATCGCACAATACTCACTCGAACGTACATCCTCCACTCTCCACCGAGATAGAGAAGCATCAAGGGTCGCTTCTCTTGATGGGCATCCGCTTTTGCAGTAGCAGGTTGCACTACTCATGGATCTTCAACGTTTTGTTCTCCATGAACTACTTCTTTCCACTCATCAGCTTCCTGAGGTACTTCATGTACCCCGGGATCTCCTTTAATGCCTCGATCAGTGGAATATTGATGCTGACCTTCCTCAAATTCTCCACATGTCTGGATAACTTGGAGTCATCCTTTTGCTTTACGAACCTCTGTGGGAATGGCATAGGCGGGCTTGGATCATCAGATTTTGCCAAAATTTTACTCGAGGTGGGCCTCGACTTTGAACGACGTAGGGTGGCGTCGATTGATGTCCACTTCCGCGTGCTTTGATCGATGCCAGATGTGTCGATCAAAGTTGAGCCTTCTTCGTCGCTTGACTCTTCTTCATTCCCCTTGACTTCGATCAATGTGGGATGTGCGTCGATCGAATTCGAGCCTCTAGTGGTACGATTTTGCACCTCTTCAGCTTTAGACTTGTCCCGAACCATTTTTGGACCTTTGTAACTCATCCCGGATCTCAGTGTGACAGATTTGCATTCTTTTTGAACCCTTGGGTTCACCTCCATTGTGCTCGGAAGTTGTCCGGGCTTGGGTTGGTTGCTGAGAGTGGTGGCAATCTGGCTCAATTGCGTGTCCATCATCTGAAGGTGTTTTGTCATCAACTGCATGTGATTTGCCATTCCTTTCACTTTAGTTTCCACTTTCCCAAACCGACTATCAGAGCTTCTTATGAATTTATCGAGAGTATCCTCCAACACAAATCTCTTCTTCTCCACGATCTCTCCTCCAGAACCTACATCAAAACCAGGGGGAGGATGTTCAGCTGCAGAAGGGTTAGCATAAGAAAAACCAGGATGAGTTCTCCCATGGTTGTAGTGATAGCCTTGATTGCCTCATCGATAGTTATTTTGATAACCACCTCCAATGAAATTCACTTCTGCTCCGATAGCTCCAGATGAATTGCTCGCTCCACAGTTGATGTAGTAAGCTTCCACAGGGACTATGGCCATGCTTTGCTCAGTTGCAGTGATAGATGTAGCTTTGACTGCCTCTAACTTCCCATTGTCTTCCCGGAGCTTTTCACTTCAGCAACAACATCAAATTCTGGCTTGGCCTCAACTGCCTTGACTGGAAGCTATATCTCGGTTGGCCACTGATGGCTATTCAGGGCCATGTCTGCCATTAACCTCATGCTCTCAGCTCCACTTTTCTTCATCAAAATTCCACCAGCCGATGCATCAACTAACTCCTTCACGTGTGGGGTCAACCCCTCATAAAAAAGACAAACTTGCATCTCCAAGTCAATACCATGGCCAGGGCACGATCTCAAAAGTTCCTTGAATCTCTTCCAAGCCTCATAGAGTGATCATCATATCTCTGGCTGAAGTGTGTGAGGAAGTTTGTGAGGAATTCAGCTCAAAGTTCCTCTCATGTCTCAATCTGACTCTTGTCTAAACTAGCCCACCACGAGTGTGCCTCATCTCGGAGTGAGAATGAGAATAACCTCATATGAATTGCATCTTGGGAGACTCCATTGTGCTTCACATTATCGCATACCTCGATGAATTGGTTGAGGTTTGAGTACGGATCTTCTACAGTGCTCTCTGCATATTGATTCTGCTGCACCATTTGTATCAAACCAGTTCGTAACTCAAAATTGTTGGCATCAATCCTCAATCTGAATCCAGGCTTCTCTTGTTCGGGGATAAATCGGTCCAAGATAGACCTTCGCGGTATCACAATCTATCTCCCATTCAATTCTTCAAGTCTTGCAGCCTGTTCTGCCTGAGTAGCTTGGGCTGCTTGGAGTTGTGCTCTCAGTTGTTGTACCTCATTCACAAATTGCCTCTGCTCCTCGGGAGTCATATTTTGAAGTGGTGCTTCAGGATTCTCATCCATCTCTTGTTGTTTGTCTTTTCCTTTCATTTTGTTTTTCTTGCAGGCTTCTTCGAATCCAGGGACAAAAGCCTCGAGTGTTTTTCCCTTGGCTCGCGTGTTCATGCATCTGCGCAGAAAGAGAAAACAAGGAAAAATTAGTTCGGCATTGACCGATCCCAGGTGGGTGTCGATCGACGCACGTGAGTTCTCGATGTCGATCGATGCAGACAGGCATTGATAGGGATCGAGACGAAAATGCACACATGCATACGAAATTAAAAATAAAAACTCAATCCAACAAATCCTAGAATAAACTAGTAACAGTTCCCCGGCAACGGCGCCAATTTGATCACTATAAAATTCTACAGATTAATTGCAGATACAGCGGCAAAAAAATTTATAGTTAACCCTAAGATTGTCGAACCCAGAGGAATTGTATAACAAAATTACTTCATGTACTAGCCATGATCCTAAAATCTATTGTTTGAGTTATCAGAAAACAGGAGTTTTGAGTTTTGGAAAATAAAGAAAACAAAACGGAAATTTATTGGATTTTTAGAAAGCAATTTAAAGACACAGACTCTAGGGCGAACTATCAATCAAAATACATATCAATTAAATAACTTGCATTGGTGGGAAATCATAATATGCTATAACTTCCTGGTCAGACAATTATAGGATATGTTACTAGCATGTGAATGTATATGCTGTGTGGGCATCAATAACACAATACCAATCAACCTTTCATAAATCTATAGATTAACCCCACGATTACTATCTTCCCCTAGGACAGATTGATAATTATATTTGAATTCCTTCTCCTGTTAATTAATTTTCTCTTTTCAGGCCTTCAATCAACAACTGTAAACTTAGAATTAATTCTATCTTTCGATCTGATTCATTCTAAATCCTAACAATTCAAACATGAATTCAAAACCAAGCAATTCAATGTTAATCAATTAAATATGCAATTGATTGTTATTCATTACCCTAGAACCCGCTGGGGTTTCTAGCCACACATCGCAAATAGAAAACCAAAACAAAACATATTAATAAAGTGAAAAAAAATAACTTACAATAAATTAAGGATTCATGCTGGAAAAATAAAGATTGCTGAAAGTTCAAGGATGCAAAATATGATTCTGGATGTTATATGGTGATCAAAGGTTTATAAAACTCGAATTTAAGGCTTATTTATAGGTGTAGATGTATATCCTATCAAGTCTAGGGCTAAAGATATGATTTTATTCGGATTTAACTCAAAAATCCTCTAGATTCACCGAACTTCGACCGAGGTGGAGAGGTGTCGGTCGAAGTCGAGCTCTACCCCTGAGTCTAGGTCAATTCTCCGTCGGTCGAAATCGAGATCTGCCCCGTCTGCGCAGTCTCACGGTTTTTGCCATAACTTCCACTCCCGAACTCCGATTGACCGGATTCTAGTTGCGTTTGAAAGCTAACTTGAAATTCTATCCATTTTCATGCGCCAATAGCCCGAATTCTGTGTGTGGATTAAATATTCTCTGCTACTCTTGCACGTCATCGCTTTCAAAACGGTTTTCTAGTGAATTTAGCTTTAATCTTGCAAAAACGCACCATGACAAGCATTACACCACATATAATAGACACATGCATGAATTATGTATATAAACTGAATAAAACTACATAAAATAGTAGAAAATAATATAGATAAGTGAGTGAAATAATGAACTTATCACCTATCATGCATCATATTCCTATGCTTTTCATAATAATTGGATAAAATGAATTCAGAGTTGGGTTATTTATTAAGTTATACTCCTCTCATATGCCTATGTGAGAAACACAATTGCTTATGACTTCCTGTACCTATATCTCCTTCCGGTCTCCGTAGGTGATATTTCTCTGTCCACTTCCGTCAGAATTTGGCAAAACATTACTTCATTATATAATCAAGGTCAAGCAAATACTCCACAACCCAAGTGTAGTGCGGTTTAAATCATGATCGAGTAGAAAACAAAATAAAACATAAAATCATTCACCATAGTTACAAACTCAAAGTAAAAACTAAATTAAAACTCCTTGGTGATGATCGTTGAATAGCTGAGCTCCTTTCTTCCACAACACGCACACTCTTCTCTGTTCATGTGTTGTTTATCAGTATGTGTTTTACTCTCCTTTATATTTTCATCCTCCTCCCTTTTACTTCATACGTTGATTTTCTCTCTTAAGCTCAGACTCTTCCACGTGTTGACACCTTTCTCGCCCTTCAGATAGTGTACTAGCACATTGTTCGACACCTATCCTTTCAGCAGACAAGATCCAAAAAGGTGTTTGATTTTTGTCTTCATGTGGTCCAAGAGAGAATCTATAGCATAACTTCTGGCCATTATGCAACTGATAAGCTTCAACATTCTGAACCTGGTCAAAATCCTCACAAAAGCTTGCAAAAACTTAATAAAAAAACTTAATGACCAAAATAAAGTGCAAATGCCATAAAGATATGTATAAGATTATAAAAGACCTAAAATGAGGACATTCTTATTCAAAACAACTTCTAAAATAAGTTAGAAAAGAGTAAAAGATAACTCTTTATGAGAGTTATCAACTCTCTACATAGCATTTGAGCTAGGATAAACCTAGTGGGTGGATTTGGGCAATTTCTAGATGGAAAACAAAACCCCATTGCTCGCATGCCAAAGAAAGATTGGTTTATTTAGGTTACTGCTCTTAAGAAACTAGACCTTGCTAGTACATGTGCCAAGGAGGTGTTTTCATCCTTTCAAGCGCATGAGTGTGATCTAGCTCAATTGAATGAGCATAAAGCTAACAAGAAGACCTTGTCATCAGCCATGCCACTGGAGGATGTAGTTCTTTTTTTTATAGAATTTTTTTCAGTTGTGACGACCCAAGCCAATCGTTATGGCTGAGAACAATTTCCTTCCCCAAGAAAGCAGTTGAAATTCCCTCAACTTCCTCACAAAACACAACTGAAAACTCTATTCAGAAGTTGGAAAAACAACTTTAGAAATTGACAAAGAGACTTGAGGAAGCCAAGAGCCATGAATAGTCAGCTCCTGGAAGTTGACAAAGTGGCATGAGAAAGCTAGGATACATGTATAGTAAGCTTCTGAGGAGTTAGCTGACGAGTGAACAACCAACAAATACGAATTCTCCAGACGTCAGCAAAACACTTGTTATTAGTGCAACTCACCTAATCATTTGAATTTTGATTTCCAAATTTAGGAGAAAAAAAAGATTGAGGCTGAAGAAAAGCTTCCAAAAGAGAGTCTCTAGAGCTTATGCAGAGGCGATGCTAACAAAAACCAACACCCTAGATATTGCATATGATAATAATAGTTTGACACCATACTCGGGTGATAAAAACTCTGAGGAAGAAGCCTTCTGAATGTTTGTTGTTGCTATTCAAAATAAAGACACTTAAAAACATTTGGCCCTCACCACAATTAGGGATGACGTAACTTGTCATTCTTCCTCTTTGCATCTATTAAAACATGAAATGATGACTCTGAATAATTGCATTTCAATTCAAAAGATTTATCTACAGAAATGCTTTCAATTGAATTATCTTATATTTGTCTTTCTCTTCCTCAATAACATCTGGGTCCAATACTTTTCGAGTGCCTCCAACTATTGTTTCGATAGCTGGGAAATATAACTGACTACTTGGTCAGTTTTGGTTGATACTTTAATATCTCAACTTTTTCCAATATTCCATTTGGCTCAGTTTGAACTTTTTTCTTTAGGGGAGCTGGCCTTGAATCATTTTTCATGGAAAAATCAATTTTATCACCCAAATTGTCTCATGAACCTTTTAAGGATGAAATAATTTATTTTTGCCCAAGAACTTCGGCCTTTAAGGCATTCAACTCAGTTAATTGTTTTTCAAAATTTGTTTTAATACTTAAGTTTTCTTCCTAGAGTTTTACAAAGATTTTCAATCAAGATTGAGCCGTACTTTGCTCATCGGGTAGTCTTCTAACTTTATCTTTCAAAGAGATGCATTTTGCAAGCTACAAATGTGAGTGAACTCTTTTGAAAGACTTTTTATAAAAAGTTATTCTGAGTTTGAGTGACACAACTCAAAATTGTCCAATGCATGCTTTGTTGAAAATATAGGGAACTTAACTACCTTTATAAGTGTCGCGGCATTAGCTAATTGTTGCTCTAATATAACTTGTTGAGTGTCAGCAACTAGAGCTAGCTTAAGTTCTCCCTTAGAACTACTATCCATGTATCTGGACAATCATTTCCTATTTTTCACTTCTCAGCTTGGTTGCTCTCATTAGTTTACTGAGTGTCATTTAACTCTTGATCTCAAGAGAGGAAATCTGCTTACAAGATAACACAAGGAAATAGATCTAGTCCAATGTGTCACCGAAGTAGTCCGTCACATAGACCAACTGCTCTGATACCTCTTGTTGGTCCCAAATTTATCAAAGTTAACATGTAGCAGAAGTTTTTAATATCATTGGGCTTAAATGACTGTTAATAAGTCAATTAAATCTCAAAAATTGATTAGTTGTCTTATTCTTGAGTGAAAATATGAACTCATCAATCCCCCAAACTTGAATATTTGATTGTCTCAATCAAAAGAAAAGAATAAATCTCAAGTTCAAGTAATCGAAGTGTGCAATGCCTCACAAGATTCATCACAATCCAAGTATGAAATCTCCACAAACACAAACAATCCAATTCAAGTTAGAAAATCAGTAAACTTTGGAAGAACCTCATTTGGAAACTGTTTCGCTCATCACTCAAGTGTTTATGGGTTTAATGTGTAAACACTCATCATGTATGATTTACATCTACCATAGGATTGCAAATATTCTAACTTCTCCACTGCTAGAATGTGCATACAAGTCTAGAATCAAAAAGGACTTTGATAAGGGTTGTAATGTAAGCTTTTGTGAAGGGTAGGAAAAATTTGGCCAAATGACTAAAATCAATTGAGTTCGCGACTCTCAACCAATCCAAACACCATCTATTCATTATCCAATCTTCTCCTAATATTTTCAACAAACTCAAACTTTTTTTCTAGCTCATTTTGAATCTCTTATGCTCTTTTATAATATCACATATTTTTTTCTTTTTAGAGAGCTTATAAGAATTATAATTATATTCTTTGAGCTTCTTTTTCACACATCTTTTCACCACTAATTTATAATTTCTTATCTCCAACTCACTTTCAATCAACTCCATATACCACAACTCAAGACACGAGTGAGACAATAATTTTCTTAACCTCATAGACAAGGAAAGAAAAATTGTACAGGCTCAAAGTGGCTAACTTGGGAAAATTTTATTGTGAAGGGACAGTGTTTATGATATTGGATTAAAAAAAAGATAGTCTAATATCATCTCCTAAACTTGTGCATACTATGCTGTCTCGAAAAAGAAACAATGCAAGTTCTAGAGATTACACACATGCAAAAACTCACATCAAACGAAATAAAAGCTGAAAGTCCTCACTTAGGTGCAATTTTGTTCTTCCGTCGTAAACATCAAATCAAAACCCAATTCATCGTGTAAGTGCAAGTTTCAAAATCTAACCCTTCATGTGGTATTCTACATTCATAGGCTACTTCAATCATAATCCCAATCAATTCAAACTATCTAAAGATCAATTATCAATCGCAAATTGCATTTAGAAGAACAATGTTCGAAAACTCAACTCAAACGGTTTGAAAAAATCTTTGTCTATGCAGAAATTTAAACTAAAAACTAATATGCAAAAATTTAAATATGTAAATAAAAATAAACTAAAAGGGAGTAAAGTTTTAAATTCTTGTCCACATCCCCCCAAACTTATTTCACTCAAAGAGTGGGAAAAGTTTGAGAATCAGACAAAAATTTAGAACACGTACCTGGTGGTCAACCTCAGACGTTGATTTTTTATCGCCCAGAGTCTTTGAGAATTCCACTGCATGAATGAATGTTACTGGCACTTCGCATTGACCGAAGAAGGTCTGCATCGGTCGATGTGAAGCCTTCTTACGATCCCTTCCTCGGATCGAAGTAAAACACACAGGCCTCTCGATTTCGATCGACGCCAGGCTGCGTTGATCGAGATCGAGACATACTCCCTTTTTTTGTTCATGCACTACCTGCAAAAGATAAAAGAAAATTTTAGTTTTAAAGTAAAAAAATTTGAAAAATAGTGAAAACAGAGTCTTGGCGTCGATCGACGTGAGAAATTTGTCTGCATCGATCGACGTAACCCTGCGTTGATCGAAGCAGATGCCAAAAACATAAAATTCAAACTGCAAAAATAAAAATAAATATACAACTAAATCCAAAAATCTTTAACAGAATTAGTAACATGCACTAAATCTATCTATTCCCCGACAACGACGCCAAATTGATCCCTGATATTTCTACCAGATTAATTGCAAATATAGTGGTTAAATAAATTTATACTCGAATGTCGAACCCACAAAGAAAAGTTATGCAAAATAGTCCTATGTACTAAAACAAATTTTTGGATTAATTGTTTAAGTAATTCAAAATCAGGTTTGGTTTATCAAACTAGGCAGATAAAAACTTATACTCCCTCCATCCCGGTTGAATTGTCCCGGGTTGACCGGGCACAATAACCAAGGAGTGTGAGTGTAAAGTAAGTTGAGTGGAATTAATATTTTATTGTTGAGTGTGAAAAAGTTGCCTTTTTTAGTAATGGGACAACTGAGGTGGGACAGACGAAAAAGGAAAGTGGGACAATTGAGGTGGGACGGAGGGAGAATTAAATAAAACGAAACACAAATCCTAGGGAAGAAATCTTATTAAGGATAACATGTAAGAATCAATTAAATTAACATGTGGAATACTGCAATTATGATATATTTCCTTGGTCGGGCAAATATAACCTAGATTACTAATTAGTGACCATCTCCTCTCGGTCTCAAGAACACCAAATTAGTCAATCTCATAAGCAAATCAGTTCAATTCCTATAATCTAATACATCTCAGCTAGACAATACAGAGTATATCATGCATTCATAATCCCACTATCAATATTCACCTCTCGGTCCTTTTATCAATAGCTAGACATCTAAATTAATTGTCACCTCTCGGTCCTTGAATTAAATTAGAAGTATAAAATAAACACAGGAATTATGAACCTAATTAATTAATCCTAAACATGCATTCAAAATATATCAAACCCTAGAAATAAAAGACATAATTAAACTTAAATAAACTTGCATTAAAAATAAAAATAGAAATTTAGAATGCATAAAAATAAATACAAAAATCTAACTACAGAAATTGAGGTTGAGAAGGATATATGAACTAATGTTCATATAGGGATTGAAGTCAATTGAATAAACTAGACTAGAGGGGTATTTATAGTGTTTGTATGGGTTTTACAAGGCTGAATTCCATAGGAGATAGGCTTAGATTTGATGCATATCTATATCTCCATGTCCTACAATGAGTATATCTTTAATTTGGAGTCTTCATGGCTTCTAGTATGATATATCTCTTCAATTTAAGCCAATTCTCGCCAAAGATTCATGAAAATCTTCCAAAAACTTGTCAAAATTATTCGCATCGATCGATGTAGTTCTGTGTCGATTGACGCACGTCCATGTCGACCGGTCTCTGGCTATGTCGATCGATTCTGCGCGTAACTTTTGCTCCCAAACTCCAACTGACCCAATTCCAGCTGCGTTGGAAAGCTAACTCGAAGCTCTATCCATTGCCATGATCCAATAGCCCGAATTCCTTGTGTGGAGAAATCCTTCACTGCTATTTTTACACGTCACTACTTTCAGAATGGATTTTCGGTGAATTCAACCTCAAACCTGCAAGAATACAACACTACAAGCGCAATACCCTCCTAGAGTGATTCATGCAATAAAAATAACTAATATAAACTAAAATAAAACTAAAAATAAAGATAAATCAAACCAATAATGAGTGAAAATATGAACTCATCAATAATATACACCAACAACATAATTAGTTGTTGGGTTTTAAAATAAGAAATAAGAAAGTAAGAAAATAAATTGTGTAAATAACACATGATATTATAGTGGTTCGAATGCCAAAAGATCCTACATCCACAATTCAATCATTTAGATCAGAAATTCACTAGAACAGACACCTGACATAAAGTCGGATTATTCCAGTTGATTAGAAGAAAGCTGAGAAATCAAAAAAGAGAAAACTTTGACACTTCAATATCATTTAAACTCATTTTTTTCTAGAATCGAATGTTGTATTAGGTAGTCAGACAAACTAGTATTACACTTTGGCTAAAAGATGCAGATCCATTGACCACTAAGTAAAAGCCAAAAAGGCTCGAGATTCGTATAGTTTTGTACGACAACAGATACATGCATAAGTCTGGACCAACATAAATCTCTCAATGATTGCTTTTCAAATTGTAGCCTATTGGTCCCAAATATGTCAGTACGACAAATATCAGAGTACGCAAAAAAATAATTTAGTAAAATTTCTTGCAGAAGTATGTGTAACTCGCAAGACCTAGGTTCAATTACAGGTTTTATAAAAATCTTATTCTCTAACAGTTTAGAAAGCAAGTTTCAATCATACTCGAGAACTTTGATCAGTTGTTGAGTTTCGAAGAGTCAGTTTATTGAAGTGCTAAAGCAGTAATTGAAAGTAGTAAAAACAATAAAGAAAACAAAAGGTACAATGGTCTAAGATATCAAATCCCTACGTCCAGTTTTCTTCCTCACTAGAAGGAAATCCACTATCTTCAGTTACACAGAATGTTTGATCAAGGTTTACAACTAAGAATCTTCTAATATCTGACTGAATCTCCACGACTGAATCACACGCACAGTAGTGATCTTTACCATGAACTCCACTCGCTAGACTGTATCTTCTGCGACTTCAGCTACCCAAGGTACTTGAGTACAGGTGAAAGCTTATGTTCTTCTGATTGTTGAGTTTCGTCTTACTTCTCAACCTTAGGAAGTAAAGACTTTAGTTCTCTTTAGTAACATTTATCTTGAGGATGATTTTGAATCTCTTTTATTATACCCCTCTTGGTTTTGTAATATCTTAAAGTCAATGCTAAAGAATAAATGTAGACCGTTGTAATCACGTGTTAAGATAGCACAATGATCTCAAGTAGAGAGGCTCGAAAAACCGCAAAGAGCTTAAGAGTTTATCGATGATGAATCTGTAAATTTTTGTTAGTATTTTGATGATAACCATCTATAATCCTCTTCTTAATCATCTCTTTCTTTTGGATTCAATTGGAGTAGTTAAAGAATCTCATTTGAATTTTGCGCATTAAGAAAATTTGAAATGATTCCATGCCTTTTTTGGTGATACGAAGTTGTAAATCTTACAACTTTTGTCCTTGTTGCCCTTTGCGATGTGACAACTGGACAACTTCATTGACGAAAGCACCGGTAGGAACAATCAACTAGACTAATACTTAAGTTGAAATCTTTTCTTCTTCAATGAATCGTCAGCTGTCAATTTTTCTACGAGCAGTTAGTTGGATCACCTCTCAGTTGACCACTTAGCCGTTCACATAACTTATTAAGCTATTTATAGACAATACTCTCCTTTTAGCTATAACAATTGAGACTTCCTACTGCAAGTTGTTTTATTCTCGTTTTCCTCATAATTGTCAACTCTTCAGTTATGGACTCCAATTGAACTTGATCTTAACTCCAGTTGGTTCTTCGCATCATTAAATCTTCAATCAGTCGGGCCTAAACTTTTACAACACTTGGAACTTAAGAAATACACCTTTTTATTAATTCATTCTAAGTTAGCTCTATACATAAATCAACTGACTAATGCTTCTTGGCAATCATCAAAACTACATAATTCCTAACATGGTCTATATATTTACCCTATCCAAGAGACTGAGACAGAAACCTTTTCGTAACACATTCACTCAAGTGTTCTCAATCTATATCAAGCTCTCAAGCTTCCTGAGTTATCTGCACTTAAGACATCCGTATTTTCTCTAAGTATGAGATCACCAGAGATTTGTAATCAAAGAATTAAGAATTTCAAAGGTCCGCATGAGAAGAACATGTATTAAAAAATTAAAGTTCCTTTGAAGAGAACCAAAAGCTTCAATAATCAATTGAGAAGAAGGCCTAGTACTGAGAGTGTGGTAAAGCCAAGTCGAGTTGTGTATCGTGCAATCAATGAATAGTTGACGAAGCCTTGCATGTGGAGTTTGGTAAAGTGTAGTCATTGTAAGTCTTCCATTGGAGAATATTAATATTCGTGACTTGTCTTCAAAAACTGTGGAACAAAGGAGAATACTGATTTCCTTCCGTTGAGGAGGAAGAGTGGGCACAAGGATAATTGGCTCCTAACCACTATAATATTCTTTCTTATTTACTATTTTCAAGTCACTCCATTTGAATCATGAAATTAGTCCCATTTTCCGTTTTTATATGTCCCGTATAGTTGTCGCCTTACCTATACTAGCAAAAAACTTAAGAATAATTAAGAAACATAATCAAAAATCTATTCCCTAATTAATTAACTTAGTTGATTGCTATCCTACCCCTAAATCCTAAGGAATACCCCCTTTCCCCTTCATGTCATTTCTCTTATTCACTCATTGAGCACCGCATGTGGCTTCTCCATCAGCCCTAATTATCATTCTCTCATCTCTCACCCCGCCGCATATGGAATCTCCCCCCAAAACCTACTTTGCTTGCCCTATTGCATATGTATTTCATTCTCATCCGCCGCCCTCCACCCACTATGATGAATTTGCACAACCTTACTAGATATTGTGTCTTACCGCCCGCGTCATCGGTCCCTGTTAAGGTGATGACCCCATGTGGGGGGAAGATATTTGGTCAATCAATGAAGGCTTTAAGCTTGGCTCCCTTAACCCCATCTGTACCACCGACTAACATTTGCTCCCTTTCTAACATGGGGTTGTTGTCACCGGGACAAATGACTCGTGGTTGGCCGACATCACAATCCCAAACATAAAAGATGAAACTAGATTTCTGACCGAAACCGACACCATGGACATGGCATGGCTGGCGGTTGAAGAACAAGATGTGTGACCTCTGAAACTGAAGATAGAGGTTCTTCGGAAAGTTTAAGAAATCTAATTTTTAATGTTATAACAAGATCAATTGCATTGTCAGCCCTGTCGATTGTTTGTGAACCATCCGAGGTAGCTAGTTCGCAAGAATGTTCATTCATAGATATAGTTGAGTCAGTTGGTTTGGGATTATTACTATCATTGCCCAACTGGCCGTTGACATCGTCGTTCTCATTAATATCTTGTGCTAGCTCTTTCATGGTCTTGCGCACTAAAGTAGCTTAAAAAAAATAACATGACATGTTACTTCCACACGCCCGATTTTCTTGTTAAATGCCTTATAAGCCTGGTGAAAAGGATGCCCATTGATGCAATATAGTTTTATCAAGTAAAAATTATCGAACACAGAGACTCCACTCGCCCGTTGCTATGACTAAATGAGACCCCTTTGAAAACATGCATTTTGAACGGAATGAAGCTTTTGACGAATTAAAAAATCTCGTTGGGTCTCGAGTGGGATGGAATCATCCCGAGTGGGATGGTGGTTCTGAATGGGATAGAACGCATCCCGCTCGAGACAAGCTGCTGAAATTCACACCAAATTTTCGAGTTTCAAATGGAACAAATGTCTCCCAAACAGGGTGACGGGTCTCGAACGGGACAGAAAGAGTCTCGCCCAGGACAAAACTCCTCCTTAGCCGAAATTTTTCAAAAACTCAAATTTCTTGCTCGTTTCCTGCCCTGCACACTCAAACACCTCTCGAACACCGAGTGAAGGTAAAATCAACCAAAAGAGAAGATATGTGTGTGATTTGTGCACCTAATTCACATCGAATCATGCAATTTAACACTCAAAAAATAACACAAATCACACACATATCAAACCCCCCAAAGTTAAGCCTTTGATTATCCTCAATCAAAAACAAGAAACTAGATTTTCAATCACTTGGTGCAATGTTTCACGGCTCATCACTATCTATCAATGCATGTATTGATTTCACAAATTTTTCAATATCTACCATGTTTTAATTAATACAAAGAACTCAACCTTACCAGCATGTGAACATATAAGGGTATAGCACTCACACTCAACTGTATAGGATTTATTTTCTTTCTCTCAAGCACAAGTGCACAAGCTTCATTCATATTGTTCATCTCTACCACTCTTGTTCACTTCGAAGCATCATCCTAGAATTAGATAGGACTTTAATTTGGTTGTAGCGTAGCTTACTAATAGGTAGGGTGTTTAAGGCTTAAGTGACTCATTCATCCCCGTTTCCCTATTCTCAAACACTCAACCACTCTATCTTTCACCAAGAAATTTTAAAGCTCGTACCACAGTTTAACAATTTCTCACTTTCTATCGCTTGATATGCAAACAAGCTTCTTTTTTTTTTCTTCATCAGATTTTCTAATTTGATATTTCCCTGTTCACTCACATTTATTCAATCCTTAGCACTCAATTTATTCTTCTTTCAATCCTCATCCCAACCCTCAAACTTGTTCCTAAGCATTATATGAAAGAATTAAAGGCTCAACTTCGCTCCGAAACAACGGTTAGGATAATATGTTTCCACCTTATTCTCCAAAAACATATAAGGTAGGTACTAAGAAAGAATGACCTAAAATCATTTTCTAGTTCAATGTGACATGTTAAACAAGGTGGTATCGACAGACTCTACTTATTCTACTTGTGCCTCGCCTCTCACAACCAAACAATTATGAGGTATAAGGTCTCATTAGGCTCAACTCTCACAAGTTTAAAGGTGTTTAGTTCTAAGAATCAATACAACATGAAGTCAAGTGCAAAATTTGTTCAACCAACACATGCATCAACATCTATTGATTATGCCCTATCATAAGCTCAAATGAAATATAATCATGTTCATGCCTCATCACGAATTCAATCTTATGCCTATGTTTGTCACAATCATGCACACTTCACTTGCAAGAATTTAAACTCAATATATATATCATTCAACTCATGCTACTGTAAGAATTAAGTGTTTAAGTTTGTGTACCACATTTCTATTCATTTTAAAAGGTGGAATAAGAAAAATTCGGCATGGTTCTAACTGTTTAGGCTCTATCCACCTGTTTTATACCACAAAAAAAAAACAATAATTCAAAACATAAATTCCACACAATATCAGTTATTCTCCAAATAAGCTTCAGTTCATACTATTATACAACCAAATCGAATTAGTCAAATCCATGAATAACGAATCAGACTAAGCAATAAAACAGACTAAATAAAGAGTAGAGAAAAGAGGAAACCGACGTCCGTCCCACCCCCAAACTTAGTCCAAACACGACTAAGTTTGAAAAGATGGCAAGACGGTGATCACTACTGGTTAGGGTCTTGGGCATCATCATTTTGTCAGTGCCGCCGATAGTAGGCTGGAAGCTGATAATACAAATTATGCACTTTGGTCTCGATGCCAGTGAATCGAGTGTCTACCTGATCGAATTGTTGCTCGAACCATGCTTTCTTATCAACTAAATCTATCTGCAAAGCAGTCACATCAGTCCCGATGCTAGTCATCCTCATATCAAATCCCTCCATGGACGTGTTCAAACTTCACATCATGTCCAATATATCACTCTACCATGTGGCATATCCTCCAGATGATAATGGCCCTGCACCCTGATCACCCCTCGTTTCTTCTTCCATCGAACCAGCACCTCGTAGCTTAGGCACAACATTGGGGAGCTCATACTTCAAAAAAATCCCATCACGCCCCTTCTTAAACCATGACACTTTATGCTCAGACGTGTCTAACAACTAGTTCTCTCGAGCAGTAAGATCAGTGATATGTGTGGCATCAGTATTCGGAAGCATAATCAACACGTCATCTACCACCTTATATAAATAAGCACCGTGTTTGGGAGTGGCAATATACTTTGCCAGAGTTAGGACCTGGACATCCACCAAAGTAGGTGGCTCCTTGGTCCCTACCCGATAGAGTCTGAAGTGATTGAGGATTGGTGTTATCAATTCGCCACAATATATGCTGCTTCGGGTCTGAGAGGGGGCACGACTCTAGTTATACATAACCAAACATGGAGAAAGATACACCGGCTAGCATAGAGTATAACATATAAAGCACGGTCGTCATGATGTTGTTGGACTCGTGTCTTCCTGAAGCCGAGTTGGATATTGTCTTGTGGATATATCGCAGTACCAAATTCATAATGTGGGAGCCCTTCCCCTATTTCATCCTTAAGCTCCCATGAACAACCTCCCCGGAGATCGCCATCCAAAATTCCTTAGCATCAAATTCCTCTGGTATAAAGCCCGATCCTTCTTTACAGCCATAGATGTTGACCAACTCTGCTTTTTCCAGGGAATACTGTCGTCCTCCCATCTTAAAGGACACGTGGCATGGCCAGTTGCCATCACTTCGGAGGACAAAAACCGATGCCAAGAATTACTTAGTCTGCTCGGCATATGCATGCCACTTCTCCTTCAGCTTTTGGTCCCAACCAATGTTGTGAAATATTTTTTCCACATCCTCCTTCATCCCCAGAGCCGTTAGAGTGTCAGGACAGGGGTATCTCGACCTACAGACGAAGGAGGACAATAGTGAGAGTAATGCCTGGAACTTGTCATCAGTGAAGTTCGTTGGGCATGCCACACGAACTCTTGGTCCCATATTCACTACAATATAACCCAAAAACCAATCAATCTTCAATGCAAACCATGGAACTTGCAAATACCAAGTATAAAAACATACAAACCCTCCAAGGTACCCACAAATACGATAAAGTCCTCCCGAAAATGTCAAGAATAAACCAAATTTCCCAATTGGATTACACAATATCCAAGCATACCAACCATGCCTCAATTCCCCTCAATGAAAACCAATGTACTCATGACTCAAAAGAAATGCCAAAAATCGAAATAATCGCCCACAAACTACGCTTAGAACGCACACATTATGAACAATCCTAACAGGGAACAAGTTCTAAAAGAAGCAATTGAGTAAAAGATGGGCATGTTCTCACGGTGCAAAACTATAACTTCCAAACATCAAATTCCAAAGAAAAACCGTTCAAAGCCTAATAGACATAGATAGAAAATTTAAATGAAATAAGGGAAGAACTTTGATATGTGCATAAAATGACCTTCATTTTGGTATGTGAATGTGCATGTTTGTGGCCATTTTACTCTCATATCATATGTTTTTGTTGGTCTTCTGTTGTGTTTTCGTGTTTTTGTGTTTGGAATGGTGTAGGTTGAGTTTTGAGCATAAATCGACACTTTTGGTTGAGTTTTGGAGGCAAATTGTCCGAATTTGGAGTCAAAGGAGGATAGGTTCGCCCGAGCGAAATAGAGAAGTGAAATTTCTAGATTTCATAGGCAGGGTTCAGCCGAGCGGAGCCTGGCTCGGTCGAGCCATGTGGACAGAGGGCTCGCTCGACCGAGCGATGCAAAGTCAGTCGAGCCTCTACCAACTGAGGGCAGGCTCGGTCGAGCCAATCTGGCTCGACCGAGCTAGATCATGATTCCTGTCAGTTTTGACGGTTATCGAGCCATCCCGGGCGAGCCGTCTGAGGCTCAGGCAAGGCAAGGCCCTGTTTGCTCTCCTATAAAAGGTGGATTTACGAGTTTGAAGAGAACTTTTGCTCATTTTTCAAATAAACACTAGAGAAATTCTCTCCCTATCCATCTTCCACTCACTTCTCATCTACATTCAAGGAGATCAAGGCCGCATTCCTTCACATTTGGTGAAGATCAAGGAAGACCAAGGGGTAGATTGAGGACAAGGAATACAATTGAGGAAGATCTACATTTTACCTTCAATTTATAATGGATTCTCTTACTCTCTCTATTGTATTGAACAAAATTGAAGGTATGAGGAGCTAAACCTTTATGTGATTGTTGTTTGAATGGATGATTTGTGAAATTTAGATTGAATGTTGATTGTGTACTTTCATTTTAGAGCTTGAAGTTCACTAGATCTTAATCCTTACTACCTAGGTGTATGTAATAGCTAACCTAGGAGGTATTTGATGTGAACACTGCAGCCAACACGTGGGTGGAATCATCATGAATAGTGTAGATTCATACGATTCGAGATCCAATCCATGTGCATAGATAGGTCGTAGGGCAATAATCCACGTTCTAGAAGGAGTGGTCTAGGATTCGATATCGTGATTGTTTATGATTTCTAGCATCATCAATGGTTGGCTCACCGTGACAAGGGGTTGACTAATTGAGGGTGGATTGCTCAATCATCTAGGGATTAAATAGGTATACAACACGATCTGATCTCAATTGAACACTTTAGACATTCTTACAACACTCACACTTGTCTCATTGTTGCACTTGATACTCTTGAAGGGATTCGTGAACTGAATCACGAAGTCCGTTTGCCAAGGATCGTTAATTGGAATATCAAAATAAATTGCTATGCCTATGAACAATCCTAGCATGCTCCTATATTATTATGCATAAGAAGGTTATGCGGAATACCTGGATTGAAGAACGATGAAGAACGCGTGCGCGGAGATGCCCTTTGATCTTTCCCACGCACCAAGATTTAATTTCCTAACAGATTGAGGAAATTAATCTAAAGAAAATAAATGAATATTTTCGAAAATAATGAGGAGAGAGAAGAAGAAGAATCCTCCTGATCTGATCTTCTGATCTGTATCCCAACTCGATCTGAAAATCTGGTGAAGATTATCCATCAGATCCCTTGCCCGGTTGAGAAGCAGAATTTCCTCCTCGTATCTCAAACTCACTCGATCACTACAGCTCCCAATGCTCTGGTTTGCTGTATGCAACTTGTAATCTTATGAGTAGTAGGTGTATTGAGTTCTGAGGTACTGAGGCCTATTTATAGGAAATTCTAGGCTTCTATTGGGCTTGAGTTATCATGGGCCAGACCAGAATGCAAATAGCAAATAAGGCCTATCAATTAATTAATTCTCATATTCAACCCAGAATATAATTAATTAATTTATATTGATTCATGCCATCAGAGAATCAATACTGTCCTACCTATTTGCTACCACGTTTGAGGAACGGGTTGCATTGGATTCGGTTTATCCCCACATTTAAGGTTACAGACATTCGTTAATTAATTTAAGCTCTGACAAGCTATTTAATTAATTAACATCTTTAATTCCTGAATCAATCCTCTCAAACCTTTTCACTTATGCTTGAACTTAATCAGCCTGCAGGACTTTAGCATAACGAACCTTTTGAGCTGTTCAGGGAATGTCACCATCCTATACTGGATGTGGTTACCTAGTTCAGATACCAGACAGTCATACACAGATTGATATCACCCAAGACTGCAGAAGTACAGGTTCAACTAGAACCCTCTCTACAACTCAAAGTGATATACAATATATGTATACTTCTATATCCTCATATAGGTTTAAGATTCTATCGAGTCATAAAGATCTAGATTCTTTTAATGTCAGATAAAAGAATCGATCTCAACTTAGGTCCTCATCAATGTGTACCCCACACCAGCATACCAAGTCATCCAAGATAAGATGCTTATCTGCATATGCTGCAGCCTACACCCACAGTTTATCCTGGAACTATCTCAGCTGTGATGACTATTTATATCTCGCTAGGTCAAACGATCCATACGATCTTCCGTGATCTTCTACACACTGTATGATCTCCCTATCGACGAGATAAGAGGATAATTGTGTTTGCGACACATGTTTGTTAATTCAGACAGGAGATGAACATACAACAATTATGATTCCCAGTATATTAACCAATAAACCTTGTACATAATATACCAATCATAATGCTTTCAGTATATAAATCCATCAATCTCCCACTTATACTCAAAGCATTATACATTTTCTTTCCAGAGTATAACGCGTCTAAACTAATCTAGCTATCAAGCATTCTACGTGGCTAGCTTTGCCCTCAGCCCAAGGCTACGTACATGCATCTCGTAAACCTTCTGAGGCAGAGCTTTTGTGAATGGATCTGCTAGATTATCTTTCATATCAATCTTTTCTATCAGCACATCACCCCTTGCTACGATTTCTCGTATAATATGGTACTTCTTTTCAATGTGTTTTGTTGCTCTGTGAGTTCGTGGTTCCTTAGAATTAGCCACAGCTCCCGAGTTATCACAATACACCGTGATTGTTCTGGGTAGCTGAGGAATCACGTCCAACTCCAGAAGGAAGTTTCGAAACCATACTGCTTCTTTCGAAGCTTCAGAAGCTGCCACATATTCGGCTTCCATGGTGGAGTCCGCAATGCACTTCTGCTTTGCACTCCTCCATGATATGGCCCCACCTCCCAATGTAAACACATAGCCAGAGGTGGACTTCTTTTCATCTCGGTCTGCCTGGAAATCCGAATCAGTATAACCCACAGGGCACAACTCATCACACTGATAAACAAGACAATAGTCCCTTGTCCTTTTCAAGTATTTGAGTATGTGCTTTACCGCGGCCCAATGCACCTGTCCAGGGTTAGACTGGTATCTCGCTACCATGCCTACAGCAAAGCAGATATCTGGCCTCGTACATAACATTGCATACATGAGGCTACCCACGGCCGATGCATACGGCACGTTGCTCATCTCATCTTTCTCCTTTTGTGTCATCGGACACTGATCCTTGGAAAGATGTATGCCATGTCTGAAGGGTAACAGACCTTTCTTGGCATTATGCATGTTGAAACGGGCAATCACAGTATCCACATATGACCCTTGAGACAAGGTCAGCATCCTTTTATTGCGCTCCCGCAATACTTTTACCCCTAGGATGTATCCTGCCTCCCCAAGGTCCTTCATATGAAACTGCTCGGATAACCACCCCTTTATGCCCGACAATACTTCCACATTGTCGCCAAATAGGAGAATATCGTCTACATAAAGTGCAAGGAATACTACGCTTCCGCTGACACAGATGGTACACGCAACTCTCGTTTGAACATTGTGAGAATCCATAAGATTTAATCACCTCATCAAAACGGAGATTCCATGACCGTGAAGCTTGTTTAAGTCCATACAGCGACTTCCTTAGCTTCCAGACCAAATGTTCTTCGCCCTTCTGCACATAACCTTCTGGCTGTTGCATATAGATGTCCCTACCTTATTCAAGGTACCCGTTTAGAAATACGGTTTTGACATCCATCTGCCAGATTTCTAGGTTCTTATGTGCTGCTATGGCTAGGAGTATTCGAATGGACTTAAGCATGGCTACCGGTGAGAAAGTCTCGTCATAGTCTACACCTTCTTTTTTACTATAACCTTTCGCCACCAGCCTTGCTTTGAAAGCTGTAATTTCCCCATTCGATCCTTTCTTTCTTTTGTATACCCATTTGCACCCTATGGCTCGATGGCCATCCGGCAAATAAGTTTTCTGGTATACATCCATAGCAGTAATGGATTCTATTTCAGAATCCATGGCGATCAGCCATTTGTCCGCATCTTTATCAGATACCGCCTCGTCATATGTCCAGGGATCGGTATCATCTAGTCCGTTTTCCGGGATCAAGTCAGAAGACTCTCCGACGAACATATACCTCTCGGGTTGGTGACTAACCCTCCCACTGCGACGAGGCATCTGAGCTGTGTCAGTAGTTGGCACAGTACGCGTGTGTTCCATACCTTGCATTAGTGGCAGTGTTGGTATATTCTCACCTGTTACAGGTGGATTTACCACTACACTGCGCTTTCCTGATGGAATTGCTTCTTTATTCTCAAGCTCGTGGAGAATAATTTTACTCTTGGATCTGTGGTTTCTTACATATTCGTCCTCCAAGAATCTCGCGTTGGTACTGACAACGACTTTCTGATTCTCTGGACAATAGAAGTAACCACCTTTCGTTTGCCTGGGATATCCTACAAACAGCATCAGCTTGCCCCTGCTTTCTAACTTATCAGGTTCCTTTGTCAGCACATATGCTGGACAACCCCAAACCCTCACTCTGTTTAAACTTGGCTTTCGCCCATACCAGAGTTCCAGAGGTGTTTTAGGAACTGATTTAGAAGGTACCAGGTTAAGCAAATAGGCCGCTATTTCCAAAGCATATCCCCAAAACGAAATCGGCAAGCTTGCATAACTCATCATCGACCTGACCATTTCTAAGAGAGTTCTCTTTCTTCTTTCCGCTACACCATTTTGTTGAGGGGTTCCTGGTGCAGTCCACTGGGATGTAATCCCGTTATCTGACAAGTACTGCAAGAACTCGTTGCTGAGGTATTCCCCACCACGATCTGATCGTAGTGTCTTGATAGTCATACCAAGCTTCTTTTCTACCTCAGTCCGGAATTCTTTGAATTTCTCAAAGCATTCAGACTTATGGCGAAGCAAATAGACGTATCCGAATCTTGAGTAATCGTCAATGAATGTGGCGAAATACTCATAACCTCCACGAGCTTGCGTTGACATTGGTCCACATAAGTCAGATTGGATCAATTGTAACACATCCTCTGCTCGAGACTGACTTGCCTTAAAAGGCCTGGTCGTCATATTTCCTTCTATACAGGACTCACAGATTGGATGCGGTACCACTTGGAAGGAATCCAAGAGCCCATCGCATGCTAATCTTTTAATCCTCTTTAGATTGATGTGACCTAGTCTCAAGTGCCAGAGATATGTTTGATCCTCATCGGAAGAAAACTTTCTCTTTAAATGATTATTCTTATTAGATGAGTTTGCAATATTCACGGAAGATTTATGCATACAATCAATGATATAGAGAGAGTCAATCAGTTTGCCATGACAGATAACACCGTTATTACCAATGATAGAAACTCCACTATCAAAAATAACTGAATATCCATCACAAAATAACTTGGAAACTGAAACTAAGTTCCGCCGAAAAACCGGCACATATAAAACATCTCTCAAAATCAGAACATTGTTTTCAAAGCATAAAGTAAAATCTCCAATGGCTACTGCTGAGACTCGTTCTCCGCTGCCCATTGAGATGGTAATCTCGTCATGCTTCAGCTGCCTTGTCGGCCTGAACCCCTGCAAAGTATAACAAACATGGTCAGTAGCTCCAGTATCCACTACCCAAGAATGGGTAGAAACTGATGCTAAACATGTTTCCGTTATAAATGCACATGACGCACCTTGTCCAGTCTTCCTGACTTGACAATCTTTCTTCCAGTGACCAGCCTTGCCACACCTGAAGCACTTGTCTCTTTTAGCAGGCACGCCCGGTGTCCTCTTTGACTTTCTACCAGAGGTTGTACCTTTGGCTTTCTTCTTAAACGTTCCTTTGCGCCTCTTGCCAACCAGCGCAACAGGACGATTACTAGAAGTAGCCAAAGCAACCTTTTCTGGTTGCATGACTGATTCCGCTGCCATCAAGTCATTGAGTAGCTCGTTAAGACTGTACTCTTTCTTGTTCATGATAGCATTCAATCTAAAGTTCTCATAGGACTTTGGCAGAGAGTTTAGGATGATATCAACCTGCGCTTCCGCATCGATACCTCCCCCATGCAGTGTAAGCTCATCCATAAGATGAGTCATACCCACCACATGCTCTCTGACCGAGCTTCCTTCCGCCATTTTCTTTCCCACGATTTCCCTCATGAGATTGAATCTGACAGCTCGGTCTGACTCACCATAAGTCGCTGTGAGGCTGTCCATAATGTCACTAGCATTCTCATATGAGTGATGCTGTTGTGCAAGAACCTTGGACATCGTAGTCATCATATAGCATTTCACTATATTATTTGACTTGAGCCACTTGTTATAGTAGCTCTTTTCCTCATCAGTCGATGCATTAGTGAGCTCAGCCGGGCGAGGCTTATCAAGGACAAACTTGTGCTCCTCTGCGACAAGGATGTAATCCAAGTTGCATTTCCATTCTTGGAAATTGGGACCGGTTAATTGGTTTTGTGCTAAGATATTGATTACGTTTGGTAAAGACATGTCTGAAAACAATAAATTAAAATACCAATTAAAACATAGTCGCAGAACATTGAAACAATTAAATATTGAAACCTTATGATAAAACAATATTAATGTTTCCTCCAATTTGCCTAAGTGTTACTATTGCAAGCCACACATGTGGACGTTTACAACAAAACACCTAACCAGACTGCATCTTTCAATTCCAGTCCTTTAATTCCAATCCATGCCCGGGTTCCTTGGTCAAATGGAATTAATAATTGGAGACTAACTTAAGACCATATTATCCTACTGAGCAGGGACTTCACATATGAGTTATACTCTGGACAATATCTAAGCTAGATTACCACCAAAGCCAACCCTCCCATATAAGGACACACTCTGATTCCTTATAATAAGGTTGTCTCATTTAATTCAATTCCTAGAGAACTTATGAAAATTCAATAAGCAAGCTACACATGTAGACGTTTACGCATGAACTCCCACTTCTCACATGAAATAAATGTTTGTTTTAAGAAATCCTATCTATTAGAACTTATGAACAATGAATTAAGTAAGCTACACATGTAGACGTTTACCTAATAAATTATTCACTTCCAATAAAGGATCGCTTTGTGGAGGTCTTAATAAATTATGAGCTTAGTAATTTTCAGTTCATAAGGTTCAATTGCACAGATTATTTTATGTAGCCATAATTATAACATTGCTAAAATTCTATCATGCAAAGCATGAACCCCGAATTTATAGTCATAATTAATTACATAAAATAAATCACATAGCATGCTTTAAAGCCGTAAATAAAAGCAGTAAACGTGCTCTCTATTATCTACAACATGCTCATATGCTGCGCAATTAAATTAAACACATATATCATGCGAAGACAAATAATAAAGCAAATAAAATTGTCCTCGTGGCCCCATGATATAAAACAAAATAAATCTAACTATTACAAGTTGGAATTTATTTTTACAGATCTTCGACTGGGCTCCCACTACTTGAATTGAGATCTGGATTTATTTTCTGAACTTGGGCCTCCAAGATTTGATCCATCAGAAAATTGGACAATTGGGCCAGTTCACAAGATCGCGGGCCTAGGCACACATTGCAAGCCCAATAGCCCGCGAGAACTCGGCCCGACGAGCCACCACCGGCGAAGCACCATCGCCGGCGACCTGTCGTTGTTGTGAGGGCTCCCGGCATGCACAACAGCCATGCACGTAGGTGCATGGATGAAGTCCGCGATACCGCCTCCTCCGACCGTTGCCCGTTTCGCATGCCGCCGCCCCGGCTTGCCCCGACCGTTGCCCGAACCGCCGTTCACTCTTTTTCTCCTTCACCGGCCTCCGTGACACACCAGAATCGCGCAAGATCGGAATCGGAGGTTCGTGCGAACCACGCAAAAAAACCCTAAGGTTTTTCCGCGTTCCGGCCGCACGCCCAGCCCCCCGTCGTCGTCCAGCCCGCGTCGCCGGTCCTGAGCGACCGCCGACACCACCTTGCCCCCCAGCCGACGTCGATTGAGGGAGGAGGGGCCGCCGCCGGCGAGCGCGCAGGGTCGCAGGCCTGCTGCGCGCGCGCGAGCGCGAACCCTAGGGTTCTACCGCATCTGCGCGCGCCGCCGCCCCTGGCTCGCCTAGCCTCCTCGCCCGCGCCGTCGAGCTCGCCCCGGGGACGCCGCACCTGCCCTGGCCGGCGTGGGCGCCGCGGCCATGCGGCTGCGTGCGTATGCTCGCGCCGCACGCGCTGAAACCCTAGGGTTTCCGCGCGCGGCTGCACCGTCGCCGCCGTCAGCCGCGCCCCTTGCTGCCGTGCCCGCCGCCGTCGACCGCCGTGCATGGCGCTCGAGCCGTGCCGGCGCTGTCACGCGTCGTGCGGCCGTGCGTTCTTCGCGTTCTTCGTTCTTCGTGTTCTTCGCATTCTTCGTTCTTCGTTTTACAGATTTAATTTTTTGAAAATAAAATTACATAAGATAATTCTAATTACAATCTAAAAATTCTAATCTAACCACGGATTTATCTGTGGGTAAAAAACGAATCCATATAAATGGGCGGATTTACCCGAGGAACCACGAGGACGAAAAACATACAATCAATCCATAAACCATCCATTGCATGCAATCAATAATAATAATCATGCATGTTCATAGGCAATATTATTTTTTCGATAGAGCCAATTAATTAAACCTCGCTCTGATACCAATTGAAGGGATTCGTGAACTGAATCACGAAGTCCGTTTGCCAAGGATCGTTAATTGGAATATCAAAATAAATTTCTATGCCTATGAACAATCCTAGCATGCTCCTATATTATTATGCATAAGAAGGTTATGCGGAATACCTGGATTGAAGAACGATGAAGAATGCGTGCGCGGAGATGCCCTTTGATCTTTCCCACGCACCAAGATTTAATTTCTTTACAGATTGAGGAAATTAATCTAAAGAAAATAAATGAATATTTTCGAAAATAATGAGGAGAGAGAAGAAGAAGAATCCTCCTGATCTGATCTTCTGATCTGTATCCCAACTCGATCTGAAAATCTGGTGAAGATTATCTATCAGATCCCTTGCCCGGTTGAGAAGCAGAATTTCCTCCTCGTATCTCAAACTCACTCGATCACTACAGCTCCCAATGCTCTGGTTTGTTGTATGCAACTTGTGATCTTATGAGTAGTAGGTGTATTGAGTTCTGAGGTACTGAGGCCTATTTATAGGAAATTCTAGGCTTCTATTGGGCTTGAGTTATCATGGGCCAGACCAGGGACCAGAATGCAAATAGCAAATAAGGCCTATCAATTAATTAATTCCCATATTCAACCCAGAATATAATTAATTAATTAATATTGATTCATGCCACCAGAGAATCAATACTGTCCTACCTATTTGCTACCACGTTTGAGGAATGGGTTGCATTGGACTCGGTTTATCCCCACATTTAAGGTTACAGACATTCGTTAATTAATTTAAGCTCTGACAAGCTATTTAATTAATTAACATCTTTAATTCCTGAATCAATCCACTCAAACCTTTTCACTTATGCTTGAACTTAATCAGCCTGCAGGACTTTAGCATAACGAACCTTTTGAGTTGTTCAGGGAATGTCACCATCCTATACTGGATGTGATTACCTAGTTCAGATACCAGACAGTCATACACAGATTGATATCACCCAAGACTGCAGAAGTACAGGTTCAACTAGAACCCTCTCTACAACTCAAAGTGATATACAATATATGTATACTTCTGTATCCTCATATAGGTTTAAGATTCTATCGAGTCATAAAGATCAAGATCCTAAATTGTCAGATAAAAGAATCGATCTCGACTTAGGTCCTCATCAATGTGTACCCCACACCAGCATACCATGTCATCCAAGATAAGATGCTTATCCGCATATGCTGCAGCCTACACCGACAGTTTATCCTGGAACTGTCTCAGCTGTGATGACTATTTATATCTCGCTAGGTCAAACGATCCATACGATCTTCCGTGATCTTCTACACACCGTATGATCTCCCTATCGACGAGATAGGAGGATAATTGTGTTTGCGACACATGTTTGTTAATTCAGACAGGAGATGAACATACAACAATTATGATTCCCAATATATTAACCAATAAACCTTGTACATAATATACCAATCATAATGCTTTCAGTATATAAATCCATCAACTCTATCTACCTAAGTTGAGAGAATTGATTGATTTGATTATTGGAATTAGTTTGAATATGATTAGAAATGTGCTTTATTTCATGTATGTGTAGTTTTGCTATGATTTTGCCTAGATAATTGACAATCAACGACAACAGTCTTGCCTAGCTATAAACTTCTAAGCAAGTAAATGGTAGTCTATAGGGCGAATTGAAAGGACCTTGGATTGAAAATTTAACTTGGTTTGTGTGTTGAATTACACGTGCATCAAGTTTTTGGCGCCGTTGCTGGGGATTCTTTCGAGTAGGTCTATAGATATTGTTGAAAGTTTGGAGAGTTGTATGCTAGGTGTTTGATTAATTGCTTGTGTGAATATTGTTTTTAGTTCTTGTTTGATTTGTGTTGGTTTGGTAATTGGTTCTTGTGGAAGTTGTAGGTTGTTTATGATCACTAGGTCTAAACCTCGGGAGCTTGAAGAAAGGAAGTTTTGTCAAAGAAGAGAAAATATTGAAGTTGAGTTCGAGATGGATATCCGTGGTGAGGATACGGTTAGAATAGAAGAGTTGGAGAGACTACTTGAATTAATGAAAGCAATGATGGATGAGAGGAACGGACCATGGAGACCGTTACAGAATTTGTTTAGACCGCAAGGGGGACCGACAACCGAAGGATTCTGGTTAGGAGTGAATGCAAATCAAGCCACAGTTGGTGCAAATGATCCAAAGTAACCAATTCGGGGGGCATATGACCGAGGATCCAAATATCCACATCTCTATGTTCTTGGAGATCACGAATACAATCAAAATCAATCAAGTTCCCCAAGATCAAATAAGATTGCGGTTATTTTCATTTTCCTTGCGAGATGGAGCTCGAAGTTAGTTTGAAGGGTTAGATAAATCCAACATTGCTACATGGGAGGAAGTTCGAGAGAAGTTCTTGTTCAAGTTCTTTCCGCTGAGTTCGACGTTGAAGAGAAGAGCCGATATAACGTCTTTTGGGCAAAGATATGATGAACCGCTCTATGAAGCATGGGATCGGTTCCGTGAGCTTCTTCGAAAATGTCCTAGGCATGGTCTCTCTCGTAGTCAACAAATCTGTCAATTTTATGGTGATTGAATTATGATACGAAAGTGATGATGGAGGCCTTATCGGGGGGTGCTTTCCTCGATCAAGAGGAAGAAGAAGCATGGCGGACAATTGAAAAAATGGCAGAAAATAGTTTCCAATAGCTAAAGGAAAGGAAAGATTATAGACAGGTGAAGTCGGTAAATGATGCCAAGGAAAGTGAGGACTTCAAAGAGCAAATAGCTGCTATGCAAAGAAAGCTCGACGCGTAATCTACTTCGGGGAGTAGGAAGGAGGATATGATGGTGATTAAGCATGAGGATGCTTATCCGGAGAATGATAACTTTTTCAACCAAAGGACGGGGTACAATAATCGACCTCAATACAACTGTTCGAGAAACATGTACTACCATCCCTCTAACCGGTTTCACCCGAACTTCTCTTATGCGAATCCCAACAATGCTCTCAATCCTCAAATGCAATTGGAAGGAGGAGGGAGTAGTGGTCAAGGAGGATATGTTGGGGGAAGTGGTAGATATGCCAACCAAGAGATGAAGAGAAACCCGAATGAAGATGTTGGTCCTTAAATATTAGAGTCATCGTGATAACAACTTAACACGAATTGCAGCGGAAAAAAATAATCGTCACTTACACTTTTTGTCTTCCCTTTTAAATATTAGTTAGGCTCAGAAATGGGTTAAGTTTCTTCACAGTTATACACTAGCAATATGATTGCTAGGTTTCAAATCACGTGTGTAATAAAACAGTAAAAGAACACAATGTTTATAGTGGTTCGATCCCAGAAGATCTACGTCCACTCCTTAGCCGATATGCTAAGAATTCACTAAGTAAGTATACAGATTACAAGGATTTGTCTTTTACAGTTAAGTAGGCAGTGAGCTTTCGGCCTGGCTTCTTGACAGCTATCCTCCGTTAATCTGAACTCCTCAGATGTTGGCTCGGCTGGGTCAAGGGCACACCTTCGAAACTCCTGCCTTGCCTGATTTGGAAGATTTTATAGTCGCTTCCTGACTTTCCTTGAATGTGGCTGAATGCCCGTCTGAGTCTAGACCTTTTCAGGTGTTCGACTGTTAGATTTTTTCTGAAAAGAAAGGAATCCCAATGATTGAGAACTCTTGAATACAATCAAGAATATCTTCAATGGAGTGTCAGTAAATCAATGAGCGACACTTCTGGTTGTTAAGAGCTTTTAATATTCTTTCACAAGGCTCTCAACTGACTACTTTTACTTTGTTCACTTTGTCAAAGGAATCTCTTGCTTGAGTGTTCGTGAATGTCTGAAGTGAGAAAAGTAGTAGTCATTCTCACTTTTTGGACCTGTCTTTTATAGATAGAGATTCAAATCTTGAATCTCCATATCCGTTAGACACAACGTCTCTTTTGTCCGAGAGTGATATGACTTGTTTAGATCCTTTTTAATTGCAGTGTACCTTTCGAACTACTTTGGGAAGGCTCCGTCCCTTTTTTGTGTACTTTCTGTCAGACTAGTAGTGTGTCTCCAACATTAACTTTCTCGTTCTGCTAGTGCTTCTAAGCAATCTGCTACTGAATATTTGTCACGCTAAGAGTTCCTGCGAAGATTCCTTGACATTCGTTCTGCTAGCATTTTCTTTGGTTTGCTGATCGTTAGCAAATCCTAAAGCCTTAACATTCTGCTACCGCTTGTCTTCTAGCAAACGCTTCCCTTCGATGTCTGCTGCTAGATCTTCTAGCACACTAAACTATTACAACTCAATAGATGATCTATACAGGACATTACATGATATGCTAGACTTATCTAGAATTCGGCAAATGATTGACCAAATGCTAAGGTTTGATTCAACAAAACCTTTTACACACAACTCCTAAGGGATATTTTAGGAACAATTTCCCAACTGAAGAAATTGATACAAGATTTGAGAGGTATGATGGAATGTTCGCAGAGATTCAGCTGCAAATTTCCTCAATCGCCAAACAACTAAGTGGAAAACATCAAGCTGGAAAATTTCCAAGTGACACCGAAATTATACAAAAGAAAGGGTGTAATATGGTTGACGGTGAAAATAGAATGGATGAGAAATTAGAGGTTATGACTCCAAAAGTTGAGAGTGTGGAAGTAGTGGAAGAAGTGAGTGTAGTGAAGGAAGAAGGAAAGGAGGTTGAAGTTGAGAATGAGGAAGAAAAGAACAAAGAGCAAACCAAAGATGTGCATTTCTTTGACTATGTGAGGAAATGAGATATAGAGAT
>JAPKLW010001507.1:167610-189179 GCA_026898455.1 Plectranthus barbatus | reverse complement strand
TCTAAAGATAGTTGAATAAATTCATGTGCTAATTTCTTAATAAACATTAAGCACTAGTTTTAATTTAACTGGATTCTCGGAAGTATTATCATTCCAATGTTATTGTATACATGATGATATGTACAAGGCCTGATATATGCTATGCAATTAGCAGGACAAGCAGATTCATGTCCTGTCCAAGGAGGAGTCATTGGAATGCATTGGTGGGCATTCTCAGATATTTGAAGGGAACTCCTCACTATGGTTTATCTTTTGAGAGGAATGAAGGACAAATCACAGACCCTTTACTTGGTTTTGTTGACTCAGACTTCGCTGTACGTGCAGATACAAGAAGGTCTCAAACTGGGTATGTTTTCATACTTTATGGTGTTGTTGTCACCTGGAAGTCTAGGTTGCAGTCTGTAGTGGCTTTGTCCACAACTGAGGCAGAGTTCATGGCCATCACTGAGGCCATTAAGGAGGCTCTATGGCTGAAAGAAATCATAAACAAGCTGGGGATAGAACAAAAAGAGGTAACTATCCTTTGTGATAGCCAAAGTGCCTTGTGTTTATCAAAGCATCTGGTATTCCATGATAGATCAAAGCATATCGATGTCAAAATACCATTTTGTGAGGGATATAGTTGATAAAGGAATGGTTAGATTGGAGAAAGTATCAACTCTTAATAATGCTGCGGATGCTCTTACCAAAGTTATCCCAACTTCCAAGTTTCAATATTGTTTGAAACTCATAGGGGTTTGCTGATCATGTGAGGTCAGCTGTTAAGTTCTGTAGTGGAACTTCTTGAGGGGAATAGGATAGTGGTTAATCACACAGTCAGGAGGGAGATTTGTGATGTCGTGACTGCATGATTAATGATGTTGCATTGAAGGGATTTGTGAATTGAATTACTTAATCCATTAGCCGGTTCGTTAATTGGAATATCAAAATAAATTGTTGTGCCTATGATTAATCCTAGCATGATCCTATTGATTTATACATAAAGAGGTTTTCGCGGAATACCTGGACTGTTGATCCTGAAGAACGAAGTGCACAGAGATTTGATCCTGGATCCCTTTTCCCGCGCACCAAGATTTAATCCTATGATATGAACGAATTAAATCTTATAGAAATTAATCAATAATTTCAAAAATAAGAGGAGAGAGAGAAGAAATAAGATCCTCCAGATCTGATCTTCTGGCCTGTATCCCAACTCCAATCCGAAAATCAGGTGAAGATTCCCTTCGGATTCTTTTGCCGGTTGAGAAGCAGAATTTCCTCCTATTATCTCAGATCAGTCGATCCTTACAACTCCTAAATCTTTGTCTGCTGTGTTGCAACTTATGATCTTGTGGTGTGTTGAGATCTGAGATACTGAGGCCTATTTATAGGAAATTCTTGGACTTCTACTGGGCCTGAGTTATCATGGGCCAGACCAGGGACCAGAATGCAAATAGCAAATAAGGCATATCAATTAATTAATTCTCGTATTCAACCCAGAATATAATTAATTAATTAATATTGATTCATGCCACCTGAGAATCAATATTGTCCTACCTATTTTCTACCACGTTGTGAGGGACGGGCTGCATTGGCTTGGTATATCCCCACATTTAAGGTTACAGACATTCATTAATTAATTTAGGCTCTGACAAGCCATTTAATTAATTAACATATTTTATTCCTGAGTCAATCCACTCAACCATTTTCACTTATGTTTGAACTTAATCAGCCTGCAGGACTTTAGCATAACGAACCTTTTGAGCTGCTCAGGGAATGTCACCATCCTATACTGGATGTGGTTACCTAGTTCAAGTACCAGACAGTCATACACAAATTGCTATCACCCAAAATACAGATATACAGGCTCAACAAGAGCCTTTCACTGTATCTCAAAGTGATACACAATTTGTGTATACTTCCGTACCTTTATTTAGGTTTAGGATCTCATCAAGCCATCAAGATCCACATTCTTTTAATGTCAGATAAAAGAATCGATCTTAACTTAGGTCCTATCAATGCGTAACCCCGCACCAACATACCAAGTAGCCAAGACAAGCTACTTATAACCGCGTATGCTGCAGCCTATACCAACAGTCTATCCTGGGACTGTCTCAGCTGTGATAACCATTTATGTCTCGCTAGGTCAATCGATCCATACGGTCTTCCGTGATCTACTACACACCGTATGATCTCCCTATCGACGAGACAAGAGGATAGAAGCGTTTGTGAAACATGTTTGTTAATTCAGACAGGAGATGATCATACAACATTCATGATTCCCAGTATATTAACCAATCGACCTTGTACATAATATACCAATCATAATGCTTTCAGTATATAATTCCATCAATCTCCCACTTATACTCAAAGCATTATACATGTGCTTTCCAGAGTATAACGCGTCTAAACTAATCTAGCTATTACACCAATCATTCTACGTGGCTGGTTGTGCCCTCAGCCCAAGGTTACGTACATGCATCTCGTAGACCTTTTGAGGCAGAGCTTTTGTGAATGGATCCGCTAGATTATTCTTTGTATCAATCTTTTCTACCAGCACATTGATCACTGATATTTCTACCAGATTAATTACAAATATAGTGGTCAAATAAATTTATACTCGAATGTCGAACCTACAGAGAAAAGATATGAGAAATAGACCTATGTACTAAAACACAGTTTCAGATTAATTGTTTGAGTTATTCAAAATAAGGTTTTTAATTATTAAACTAGGCAGATAAAATAAAACGAAACACAAATCCAAAGGAAGAAATCTTATTATGGATAACATGTAAGAACCAATTAAGTAAACAGGTGGAATACTGCAATAATGATATATTTCCTTGGTCGGACAAATATAACCTAAATTACTAATTAGTGACTATCTCCTCTCGGTCTCAAGAACACCAAATTAGTCAATCTCATAAGCAAATCAGTTCTATTCCTAAAGTCTAATACATCTCAGCTGGACAATATAGAGTATATCATGCATTCCTAATCCCACTATCAATATTCACCTCTCGGTCCTTCTATAAATAGCTAGACATCTAAATTAATCGTCACCTCTCGGTCCTTGAATTAATTTAGAATTAATAAATAAATACAAGAATCATGAACCCAACTAATTAATCCTAAACATGCATCCAAAATAATACTCAAACCATAGAAATAAAAGACATAACTAAACTGAAATAAACTTGCATTAAAAATAAAAACAGAAATTCAAATGCATAAAAATAAATACTAAGACTCTAACTACATAAATTGAGGTTGAGAAGGATATATGAACTAATGTTCATATAGGGATTGAAGTCCACTGAATAAACTAGTCTAAGGGGGTATTTATAGTGTTTATTTGGGCTTTAGAGGACTGAATTCTATAGGAGATAGGATTAGATTTGATGCATATCTATATCCACACATCCTACATTGAATATATCTTTAATCTTGAGTCTTCAAGGGTTCCAATATGATATATATCTTCAATTTTGGCCAAAGCTCGCCCAAGATTCGTGAAAATCTTCCAGAAACATGCCAAAATCATCCACGTCGATCTATGTGGCTCGGCATCGATCGACGCGCGTGTTTCCACCCGTCGATCGTGGTCGAGCTGCCTTCGGTCGAAATCGAACTTCTTCTCCTCACCCCGTCTGCGCGATCTCACGGTTTTGGCCATAACTTGCACTCCCAAACTCCGATTGACCCGATTCCAGTTGCGTTGAAATGCTAACTCAAAGCTCTATCCATTGTCATGCGCCTATAGCCCGAATTCCTTGTGTGGAGGAACCCTTCACTGCTACTCTTGCACGTCAACTGCTTTCGGAATGGTTTTCTAGTGAATTTAGGCCTAAAACCTGCAAAAACACACCATGACAAGCATAACACCACATATAATAGACTCATGCACGAAATATATGTATAAATGCAAGAAAACTACATAAAATAGTATGAAATACTATAGATAAGTGAGTGAAATAATGAACTTATCACACATCACCTCTTGCTACGATTTCTCGTATAATATGGTACTTCCTCTCAATGTGTTTTGTTGCTTTGTGAGTTCGTGGTTCCTTTGAATTAGCCACAGCTCCCGAATTATCACAATACACCGTGATAGTCTTGGGTAGCTTAGGAATCACATCCAACTCCAGAAGAAAGTTTCGAAACCATACTGCTTCTTTCGAAACTTCCGAAGTTGCCACATATTCTGCTTCCATGGTGGAGTCAGCAATGCACTTCTGCTTTGCACTCCTCCATGATATGGCCCCACCTCCCAATGTGAACATATAGCCAGAGGTGGACTTCTTTTCGTCTCAGTCTGCCTGGAAATCCAAATCCGTATAACCCACAGGGCACAACTCCTCACACTGATAGACGAGACAATAGTCTCTAGTCCTTTTCAAGTATTTGAGTATGTGCTTTATCGCGGTCCAATGCGCCTGTCTAGGGTTAGACTGATATCTTGCTACCATGCTTACGACGAAGCAGATTTCTGGCCTCGTACATAGCATTGCATACATGAGACTTCCCACGGCCGATGCATACAGCACGTTGCTCATCTCATATTTCTCCTTTTGTGTCACCGGACACTGATCCTTGGAATGATGTACGCCATATCTGAAGGGTAACAGACCTTTCTTGGCAGTTTGCATGCTGAAACGGGCCACCACAGTATCCACATATGAAGCTTGAGACAAGGCCAGCATCCTTTTCTTGCGCTCCCGCAATACTTTTACCCCTAAGATGTATCCTGCCTCCCCAAGATCCTTCATATGAAACTGTTTGGATAAACACCCCTTTATGCCCGATAATACTTCCACATTGTCACCAATTAGGAGAATATCATCTACATAAAGTGCCAGGAACACCACACTTCCGCTGACACACAGACGACACACGCAACTCTCATTTGAGCATTGTGAAAATTCATATGATTTAATCACTTCATCAAAACGTAGATTCCATGATCGTGAAGCTTGCTTGAGTCCATACAGCGACTTCTTGAGCTTCCAGACCAAATGCTCTTTGCCCTTCCGCACATAACCTTCTGGCTGTTGCATATAGATGTCTTGACCTTCTTCGAGGTACCCGTTCAAAAACATTGTTTTCACATCCATCTACCAGATTTCTAGGTCCATATGTGCTGCTATGGCTAGGAGTATACGAATGGACTTAAGCATGGCTACCGGTGAGAAGGTCTCGTCATAGTCTACACCTTCTTTCTGACTATAACCCTTCGCCACCAACCTTGCTTTGAAAGCTGTAATTTCACCATTCGCTCATTTCTTTCTTTTGTATACCCATTTGCACCCTATGGCTCGATAGCCATCTGGCAAATCAGTTTTCTGGTATACATCCATAGCCGTTATTGATTCTATTTCTGAATCCATGGCGATCTGCCATTTGTCCGCATCTTTATCAGATACTGCCTCATCGTATGTCCATGGGTCGGCATCATCCAGTCCATTTTCCGGGATCAAGTCAGAAGACTCTCCCACGAACATGTACCTCTCCAGCTGCCGAACAACCCTCCCACTACGACGAGGCATTGAGCCGTGTCAGTAGTTGGCATAGTACTCGTTGGTCCCATCCCTTGCATTGATGGCAGTGTTGGTATTCCCTCACCTTTTGCAGGTGGATTTACCATTACACTGGGCTTTCCTGATGGAATTGCTTCATTATCTCCAAGCTTGTGGAGAATAATTTCGCTCTTGGATCTTTGGTTTCTTACATATTCATCCTCTAAGAATCTTGCGTTGGTACTGACAACCACTTTCTGATTCTCAGGATGTTGGGAATTATTCCTAAAATCTCCCTTAGGAGTTATTTGTAAAAGGTTTTGTTGAATCAAACCTTATTTAGTTTGGTCGATCATTTGCTGAAATCTAGAGAGTCTAATACAATTTGTATTGTCCTGTATAAGTTAAATATCGAGTTGTAATAGACTAGAATGTCTTCGAGAATCTCTAGCAGATGAAGTAAGCGCTCAATCCACAACTTGCTAGAGAAGTCGGCGAATTAACTGCGCTAGCACTTGGATGAAGACTTGCTAGAATGCTGAGAAATCAGCATTTGATTTATTCAGCAATCAATGAAGGACCACATATAAAATAAGTTAAAGAATCTCAAGAGAATATGCCTTTAGCGACGTTGAAGCCAAGCTGCGACTCTGACAAGACAAGGACGCACAAAGGACGAGATTTACCCTAACTAGTATGGAAGGTACATCTCTACTCAGAAAGGCGTTCCATCAGCTTATCCACTCTTGAAGAAAGAAGCCGTTGTGTCTAACGGATATGGAGATTCAAGTTTCGAATCTCCAACTATAAAAGGCAGAATTCAAGAACTGGATAAGACTACTGCTTTTACAAATCTACAAGTGCTCTTATCACTTTACTCATGAACGCTCAAGCAAAAGATTCTCTTGACAAAGTGATCCTTAAAAGTAGTCAGTTGAGAGCCATCTTAAAGTCTATCTGAAGACTCTCAATAACCTGTGGTGTCGTTCATTGAAGTACTGACACTCCATTGAAGATATTCCTGATTGAACTCAAGGATATCTCAATCATTGGGATTCATTTCTTTCAGAAAGGAATCCAACAGTCACTCTTGAAAGATTGTGACTCACACGGGCATTAGCCGCAGACTTATTAAGTTCCGAGGCAAACTATAAACGCCTCATTAGCGAAGGACAAGTTTTACGAAGGTGTGCCCTTGACTTGCCCGGAGCTGTGTTCGGAGAAGTTCAGATTCACGGAGGATAGCTGTCAAGTAGTCAGGCCGAAAGCTCACTGCCTACTTAACTGGAAAGGCGATTCCTTGTACTCTGTATACTTTTCTAGTGAAATTCTTAGCGATTCGGCTAAGGAGTGGACGTAGATCTATTTGATCGAACCACTATAAATCTTGTGTTCATCTACTGCCTTACTTACTATTTTATTGGTTTACTGTTCGAAGATTGATTTAAAACCTAGCAACAGAGTTGCTAGTGTATATCTGTAAACTGACATAATCAACAACTTGAGCTAAGAAAACACCTTGCAGATAACGATATTAAGTGCAAGTGACTTTAATCTATTCCGCTGCATCTCGTGCTAAGCTTTAAAACACGACGACTCTGATATTTCGGGACCAACAAGTGGTATCAGAGCAGGAGGTTGAAAAACCGACTGCTTCTGAGTCGCTTTAAGACCAAATCTATCACTTTCCTTGCACTTTTGCATTTGATTATACTCAGCTCAGGAAATCACTCAAAGAGCATACAAAATGATGAACCACTCCCTTGGAGAGTATGACAGAGAGAACTTCTCATCCTGGAAGAAGATGGCTCTCATACAACTTCAGAGCATACACCCTGAGATGGCTGACATACTGTTAAGAGGTCCTATCCAGATTATGAAAGCTAACACTTTTATAGGACAAGGACGTGCTGAAGATGCTGCTGGAGGAGAACTAAGACCCCCAAGACCTGAAATGGTTCCTAAACCATTTGACGAGTACACCAGTGAAGACAAGAAGAGAGCTCAACTAGAGCATGTAGCAAAGAAACTCATTCTTGACTCCCTTCCAAAATTGATGAAAGACAAGGCACTTGACATGGACACTGCTAAAGAAATGTGGGACTACGTGTGCGAATCTTCTCAGGAAACGGAACAGATGAGACGCAACAAACTACAGGTAGCTGTAGATAAATATGAATTTTTTTCTATGCGTGCAGGTGAAACTATTCAAATCATGGAAGAACGCTTCAATACAATAATTGGGGAGCTAAGGAATCTTGAAAAGAAGTATGACAATGGGGAAATGAACAATAAAATCATTTCCAAACTCTATCCAAGAGATGACTGGTTCGCAAAAGTAACAAGCTTGAGTGAGAAAGACCTCAACAAAATGACTACATCTGAGGTATTTGCTCAACTCAAAGCTCATGAATTTATAATACATCAGTCGAAGAAGAATGAAACAGCTGTAGCACAAGCTGGTTTAAACTATGCTGGGAACGCTGAGGATTTAGCATACTTCGCTAAGAAAGATTACAACAAATTCAAGACAAAGAGACCTTTCTATATACCAGAAAGATCTACTCCAGCATCTCCCTCGAAAGAAGGAACTTCCAGTGCAGGTACACAAGTAGTTGATCTAAAGATCAATGAACTGGAAGAACAAATGAAGAAAATGCAACGGATGTTGAATGAAGCAAAGGCCGAAAAGGAAGTAAAAGAAATTACATCATCAACTTCTAACCGCTCTATAGAGCGAAAAATTAGAACTTGCTTCGAATGTGGTTCCCCAGATCACTTGAAGCATGATTGTCCGAAGGTCAGCAAAGAAGAACGAGATCGCCTGAAGCAATGATTTGAAAGACGCGCTGCTAAAGCCGTAACCAAGGCATTGCTAACCAGGACAGAGATTGCTGATGAAGAAGAACTCTATTGCTCGTCAGAAGATGAAGATAGCGAAGAAGCCTTATTCGTACTAATGGCAAACATCACTGAAGTTCAATTTTCCGATGCGGACAACGATGCTGAGGAATCAAATGAATCAGCTCTAGCTGCTGGGAAGCAGAGGTATTGTCCACTAACTCACCTAGCAATCAAATTATAGACAAGTCGGAGGAATCACATTTCGATTCCGAACAAGATTATTTAGTACAGTTATCATTAGAATTTGCAAAAATGTATGAAATCAAAAATGAGATTGTGGGAGAAAATGCTTCATTAAAACTTCACATTACAAGTTTAACCGAGGAAGTCGAAAGACTAAGGTTAGATAGTGAAGAGCTTCTCAAATTAAGAGAAGATTTCTCACAGTTGTCAGAAAGATTTCAAATATTAGAGAAAGAAAATCAAACATTAAAAAACAAACCAAAAAGGATTGCATATGCATGTACGCATCCAGCAAGGCTGCTCTCAATGCCCTTGTAAGTAGTCAAAGACATCACTCTGATAAGTCTGGACTTGGATGTGAATCATCAAAAAGAATGTCAAAATCCAATGATTATTCCTTTATGCGAAATCCAATTTCGTTTGTAACTGCAGGGTATAGCTCTAATGAAAAAGGTAAAGAAGTAGTGTCTGCTGAAACTTTATCTAATGATAAAACAAAGGATAAACATCAGCAGAATGTGTCCAGTAAAACTCAGCAGAGGTCTATATCAAAAAAAGCCAATGGTTCATCTGCTAGATCTCAGCAGAGGACAGAGTTCGGTAGGCCTTTATCCAGTGGACCTCAGCAGAGGATCCTAAGGACAAATGCTGGACGCAACTCTAAGCCTCAGCAGAAGAATCAAATGATGAATAATAGGCAAGTAGTTGATAAACCTCTACAGAGAAATTCTAGAGTATACACTAAACACTACTCAACCAATCCTAGGAGTACTGAGCAATCTAACACTAATGCAAGGATAGTACACCCTAATCTTCATCAGAGAAGGCCTGCACAGTACAATGCTGTGAGACCTAGCTACTCGCAAAATACACTGCATAGAAGGAATGTCTATGCAAAGCCTGAGCCCATTCCACATTATTTTTCAAGGGCAAGGACGGCTAAATTCACTCATTCATCTAAAAATAGAAATTTTATGCCAAAGGTCAAGAAAGTGGTGAATAGTGAAACCAAGACAAAAGTCTTGAAAATTACTAAGATGTGGGTTCCAAAAGGAACTATGCTTCATGCTAATCCTGCAGGACCCGACACTGAACGGGTACCTAAATTTGCTTGATTTACTTGCAGGAACAGGACTCCATAACTACGGAAACATGTATATCCAATGAATGGGTCCTGGACAGCGGTTGCTCTGCTCATATGACCGGGAATGAAGAATTATTCTCAGACATAAGAAGATTATTCAACGGTCCAAGAGTCAAGTTCGGAGACGACAGTGAAGGAGAAGTCGTTGGACGTGGTTGCATCGAAGTGAATGGCTTGAGAATCGTCAACGTAGCGCTAGTCTCCAACCTGAAGCACAATTTACTCAGCATAAGTCAACTATGTGAAAATGGGTACATCGTATCTTTCAAAAATGCTGGTTGTACTATTGCTGATGCTATTTCAGGAGAAGTAAAGTTACGAGGGATCCGCAAGGGTGGATTATATATTGTTGATTGGCGAAGCGGCCAACAACACTCCTGTTTTCTAGCACTCAATAAGGAGGAAACCACATGGCTATGGCATAAAAGGTTCAATCACTTAAATTTCAAGACCATTAACTATCTTGCCAAACATAAGCTTGTTGTAGGTCTACCAAACAACACCTTCCGCAAAGAAGGAATATGCAAATCATGCCAACAAGGAAAGCAACCCAAATCATCCTTCAAAACAAATCCTGAAAAGGGGACATCTCAAAGGATTTTGGAATTGCTTCATATGGATCTATTTGGCCCAGTCACGCCACCCACTGTAAGTAAACGTCTATATACACTAGTGGTGGTTGATGAATTCTCCAGGTACACATGGGTACGCCTACTGAAGACGAAGGACGAAGTTAAGCTTATCCTTCCGGAGTTGATTCTCAAGGAGCAAAACAGTAAAGAAGTTACTGTAAAGAGAATTCGATCTGACAATGGAACAGAATTCTGTAACGGAGTGCTGATGGATTTCTGCGCTGAAGCTGGAATATCACATGAAAAATCTACAGCACGGACTCCTCAACAGAATGGTTTAGCAGAAAGAAGGAATCGAACACTGAAAGAAGCCGTTCGCTCAATGCTAGCAAACTCCAAACTTCCTGCTAAGTATTGGGGTGAAGCAGTCATGACGGCCTGCTACACACAGAATAGGAGTGCTATCACGAGCAGATTCAACAAAACTCCTTATGAAATATATCATGGTCATAAGCCTTCCATAACTCATCTACGTGCTTTTGGTTCCACATGTTATATTCACAATAACGGTAAATCTAAACTTAAAACCTTTTCACCTAAATCTGACGAGGTTGTACTTCTTGGTTATGGACATCCCACTCATAAAGGTTATAGGGTATTAAATAAGACTACTGGCATTGTGGAAATAACATGCAATGTTATTTTTGATGAGTCTACTTTAGTGCGCAGTGAAAGTAAAGGAGAAAAGATTAGCAATCATGAGACTGATGATGTCAATGATCATACATTTCTAAATTCTTTCGAGAATATGAGTATTGATCCGACTAAGTCTATGAATGACTGCAATCAAAACAGGACGCACTCAGCAGGAGATCAAACTGCTGACCAGGCCAGTGATGCTAATGATCATGCTGAGGCCAAACCAACACACATCATAAACGAAACAACTATCCTAGAAGTGATTAATGATGAAGACGACGAAGGAACTCCAAATCTAGAGAGTGATGCTAAGACCGATGCTGATAAAGTCACAATCAATGCTGGAGTTGCTGCTCCCTTGGAAGCTGTGGCAGATCAAGCTGCTATAGAACATCTAAATGCTGAAGCACCCACTGCTGCATTACCAGTAGGAGAGTCCTCCCTTCCCAAGATACCAGCTGCTGACATACCTACCGAAGAGGCTCCTGATCACAATGATCATATAACAGAAGGTCCAGAAAACGATGAAGGAAATGTCAACATTCCCAATGCTGAGCACCAGACAAATGATGAAGGGAATACTTCAGCAGATGACGATCAAGAAGAAGTACCAAGTGCTAAACTTAAATCAAACCTACGTGGTTACGCGCTCATCCTCCAGAAGGAATTCTTGGGAACATCAATGATCCATTATTAACAAGGCGAGGAAATGCCAATGCAATGTTAGCTTGCTACATCTCAAGTGAAGAACCCAAGAAGGTCGAAGAAGCTCTGCTAGATCCCGATTGGTTGAATGCTATGCAAGAGGAGCTTGTAGAATTCACACGAAACAATGTGTGGGAGCTAGTAGACAGGCCAGAGCATCAAAGTGTGATAGGCACTAAATGGGTATTCAAAAACAAGAAGGATGAATCTGGCACAGTTGTAAGAAATAAAGCAAGACTCGTAGCCAAAGGATATAGACAATGCGAAGGCATTGACTATGATGAGACGTTTGCTCCGGTAGCAAGACTGGAAGCAATTCGCTTGTTTTTAGCATATGCTGCGTATCACAAATTCGATGTGATGCAAATGGATATGAAGAGTGCTTTTCTCAATGGCGAGCTCAAGGAGGAAGTGTACGTCGAACAACCACCAGGATTTGAGCATGGTAATCAAGTCTACAGACTCAAGAAAGCACTGTACGGTCTGAAGCAAGCACCAAGAGCGTGGTATGGAACATTATCAAAGTTCCTGCTATCCAATGGATTTTAGAAAGGGAGGATAGATCAAACTCTCTTTCGCATCAAAGATGGAGATAGCATTCTGCTAGTTCAAATATATGTCGACGATATAATTTTTAGGTCAAAGAATCAAGATCTATGCGATAAATTCTCCGATCTTATGACCAGCAACTTTCAGATGAGCATGATGGGAAAGATGTCTTATTTCCTTGGATTACAAGTTCAACAGTCCAGAGAAGGAATCTTCATACATCAGAAGAAGTATACTCGTGATCTCATTGCAAAGTATTGTCCAGAGAAGACTAAGAGTTTATGAATTCCCATAAGCACAGCATGCATTGCTGCTCTTGAAAAAGAAGGAGAGGATATTAATCCTACTCTGTATCGCGGAATCATAGGATCTCTGCTATACCTCACTGCTAGCAGACCCGACATATCCTATGCAGTAGGACTATGCGCAAGATATCAAGCTAATCCTAAGAAGTCACACTTCGACACTGCTAAGAGGATTGTTCGCTACTTGAAGTGCACAGAAAGACTAGGAATCTGGTATCCTAGAGCCGATAGCCTTTCTCTCAGTGGATACTCAGATTCAGACTTCGGAGGATGCAAGATTGATCGGAAGAGCACCAGTGGCACGTGTCAATTTCTGGGACACAAGCTCATAAGCTGGTTTAGCAAGAAGCAGCATTCTGTTGCCACATCGACCACAGAAGCAGAATATGTGGCGGCTGCTAGTTGTTGTTCACAGGTTATCTGGATAAAACAACAATTACAGGACTATGGAATTACTCCTGAATGTGTGCCAATATATTGTGATAACAACAGTGCCATGTGTATCACAAAGAATCCCGTTCATCACTCCAGAACGAAGCACATTGATATTCGCCATCATTTCATCAGAGATCATCAGGAGAAGAAAGATATAGATGTTCAATATATATGCACTGAAGATCAAATTGCAGATATCTTTACAAAGCCTCTTCCAGAATCAAGATTTAAGGAGTTATGCATTAAATTAGGTCTTATGGAATTAGACGAGACTTTGGATGAATGAAATTTGGTTTTCATTCTTTCTGGATTTCATAAAGATGTAATATTCGAAGTATAAAGATGCTCATTATTCAGCAGAGCACTTATGATTATTTTTTAGAAGATAATGGAAAGATAACTCTTCATATATAGCAAAATGGTGGAAGAACAATCACCTTACACCCTTCAAGATTAAAGGGGGAGAGAAAGAGTGGATACAAACAGAGAAGAGAGGAGTACGTAAAAAAAAAAAGGAGAAACAGAGTTACATCAACTTAACGACATTAAACATCACATGGTACGGAGATCTCTTGGAAAGAAGTCGGATGGACGAAGGGTCGATGGGCCAACGGCAAGATCAGGAACAGTTTGCTCCAGCAGCCAGCTAAGCTGCATCCCATTTGCCAAACCGGTGCTAGGCCAGACGTTGACAACTTCCTTCACCTGGTCAAATACAAGTTTTGCCCAATTGGCATGGAGCCATCCATCGTCGACCACCATCATCGCCTGCCAGACACCCTTGGTGAGAGATAGCTCTTGCATACATTCCGTTCACCATCCCGTTACAGATGTCGTACAGAATACCGTACTCAGGACGAAGACCTAGTGGCGACACCGTGGTAGAAAACTCGCCCCAATGTCCTCTCTTCCAACGCTTCCAACAAGAGAACTCCGGCGCCACATCACGAGAACGATAGTCGAAGATAGAACTATCACCTTTGGGTAAGTTGAAGTCTCGAGCAAAGGAATCAACGGTCCACTTCAACAAACGATCATTCAAAGAACCGAAGATGGCGTCACCCTCAACTTGCGCTCGACTGAAGAATTTCTGATGCGCCTCTCGATGGAAATGCTGTGGAATAACCGTAACATATTTATCAATACCAGAGTATACCAATTTCTGCATCACCACGTTTGGAACCCTAGGATCACTCACATAGCAGCGACGAAGGATCTCCTCACAGAAGATTGGATTACGGCTAATGGTCAAGTGATACATGGGAGAATCTGGAGAACTCGGATTAGAGTAGGACGAAGCAGGGGATTCGTGGTGTAACATGCTTGAAGAAGGAGAAGACATGTTCTAAAGATTTATGGAAAGGATGCTAGAGATGAAATGAAGAGAGTATGAAGCATCTACTTATAGACGAATGACAACCTCCGTATTAAAGACGATCTGATCCATTGAAAATAGTAACGTAATGATTCATTACGATGGACACTCAATCGTCACCTCGAAATTCAAAACATTGTGACGATAGGAAGTCTCAAGTCTAATCCAGTGCATGGCTCGAGAATCATAATAACTTCTTCAGGAATAGTGACTCTCTATGATTAGACTCACACTATTTCATTTCATCATTTATCCGGAGTTTATCAAGTTCAGAAATGTTCTCATTTCCAGCAAAATGGTTTGAACAATCACACGTGAACTTGAATTTCAAGAAACTTGATGCTGAAGCGGATGAATGAGTCCAAGCTCTCATTCTCTCTATGAGAATATTTCTTAAAGGCGAATATTCATTATCAATTCTGGATTACAAAAGATGACAAATACAAGAAAAGGACTGCTACATCATCAAATACATCATTTTTGCTGAAAAACTAACTACGAGTTTTCATGAAGACTACAAAGAAGGAGAATTTAGAGTATTTCTCAACCACAGTTTGGGAAATGAGCTCTCAAGGGATAGTAATCAAAACCCATCAAAGAAAGCCCTTCAGAGACCAGATGAGGAAAGGACTGCTCAAGCATCCAACTTAGCTGCATGCCAGTTGGTAGAGGAATCAGAGGGAAAAGATCAATGCATCTCCACACTCCGTCGAAGAAGAACTCAGCCCAGTCAAGATCCTTCCTTTCAGCATCAATGGCCATCATGGGTCTCCAGATCCGCTGATTCATCACATAGTTCTCAGCAGGGACACCAAAGGTGACATTGCTCACAATGTCAAAGATGACCCTATATTCCTCCTTCAGATGCAGACACGAAGGCGAAGGTGAAAACTCATATTCAGCAGACTGCCTCCATTCATTCCAGTAACGGACTTCTGGAGCTGTAAGATGGTGGAACACGTCCATGACCCGTACTGGACCTCGTGGAAGACCGAACTTCTGAGAAAACAGATCCGGAGTCCAGCAGACTACCTCATTGTCATAGCAACTCCAGATAGCATTATCCTCAGCCCTACCTCTGAAGATAAAGGTTTGAAGAGCCTCCTTCTGAAACCTTGACGGCATAGTTGTCATGAATTGAGTAAGGGAACTCTCATGAAGAGCCCCCATCACAAAGTTGGGAACACGGCAGTTACTGCCATATTCGAAATACAACCCTGATTCATGGAGAATCTGGTTGCATGTGATAATCAGATCACTAGGAGCTCTTGTTATGTTATACATCCTTGGAGCAAACAGAGAAAGACAACGAGCTATTAACGAAAGAAGAGAAGATGAAGCTCAAGAAGACTAAGTGAAAGATAAGGATTAGGAAGCTAAATGGGATGCTATTTATAGTCAGATCATGACACTATTCAAAGGGCGAACACTCATCCAAAAAGTCTTATCCAATAAATTCAAATCCAGAAGAGCAGAAGTCGAAGAGCCTCGACAAAGGGGGAAGCGCCACCTGTTATGGTAAAACTACATTCGGCAAATCCTTCTACATGGATTTACTGACGCTCTATTCCACGAAAGCTTAAAAAGGATATCAAAGGATTGCACATATCTTTTGATCCAGACAGACATCTACCGTCTTAAATAATATCACTTGAAGATTCTACGTGGAAACAGATAATTTACGTCAGATACAACTACAGATGTTGAGACATACATGCTAGCATAGCAAAGACATTAAAAGGTGTGGAAATCCAATACATCTTTTATTTATCAACAAGATGATATTACAAGAAACAGGGGAGATTCGAAGACAACACTACATTCAAGATTCTAGACGGAAGAAGGTCTAAACGGAAAGAAGTCCTCAGTCACAAGATTAGTTGGCCCTTCAGCTAAGTGAGGACAACTTTGCTCTAGCAGCCAACTAAGTTGCATTCCGTTGAGAAGAGGCACGGCAGGATAATACTCGACGCAATCTCGAACGCTGTTGTAGATATAACTAGCCCAGTCTATCTCGGCTCCATCATCGATCGCCATCATGAGTTGCCAAGTCTCCTTCGAGAAGAACGTATCGTCAATACACTCTCCCATCAGCATACTGTTGGCCACACGGTAGAGCACCCAATAAGGAGTGCGCAGATCGTACGCAGAGACCGACAAAGAGAATTCCAACGAAGGACTACGTCTCCATTTCTGCCACGCCGACCACTCAGGGGCAATGTCCGTCACACGACAATTGAAGACCGACCCAGGGCCTCTCGGAAGACCGAATTGACAAGAAAAGACTTTCGGTGACCAATAGATGAGTTTCCCAAGGAAGAAACCATATATGCCATCTTCTTCCAAAGAACAACTCTCCATGAATTCTCGAAGCATGTCGCCTTGAAAACGCCTTGGAGTAGTAGTAACAAATTGGGTTAATCCACTTCGATTTAACCTCGACATGATCATTTCTACAACCCTCGGAGTATTATCGTATAGAGAATTCAAACCAGCCTCGTGAAGAATCTGGTTTCGGCGCAATTCTAGAGATTGACCTGGTGAATCCATCTTGGTTCTTGAAACTCTTGCAGTTCTGTGAAAGGATGTTCTATCTTCATTAATACTCTCTACAGGGTATTTATAAAGGGAAAATATTAACTCATCTCGTCTGAATTGATCAGACTCAACCTACCAGCGTTATGACTAGTCTGTCGACCATCGAATAGAAAGACGACACGACAGCATGGTCAAAATACGTCTTGGAAATCGCAGTCAAGGGTCGTCGTATCAGCTAAGGATGAAACTCTGCTAGAGTACAAGTATCTGCTAGCAAACCCAAATTCTGCTAGAAATGGAAACTCTGCTAGAATCAAGACATCAATCTATGCTGAAGATGGACACGTTGATGAAGAGAAGACATCTGCTATGAACTCAACTTTCTGCTAAGAATTCAAAGCACTGCTAAAGAAAATGTACCGCTAGCAATTAACATCTATGCTAGACTTGCAGAATCTGCTCAAGACAAAGTCTTTGATAGAATCTTGCGGACTATGCTATCAAATGGGATATCTGCTACTGAATTACAGTCTATGCTAAAGAGGATTTTATGCTAGACTTCACATCCCTGCTGATTAAAGTACATTCTGCTGTCAACCTTCATGCTGCTAGGATATTAGCACAGTCACTACGCAGTCGATTAATAGAGCGTATATCAAAAGGATGATCGCAAAAATATATTGTTCTATATATATCATCAAGACGCAATTACATCAGCAGATTTAATCAAAAGGAGAAAAAGGTACAAAGGGATAGAAATCTATCCCTCGAAGATTTGAAGGCCCTACAGAGAGATCCGTAAATCTCTGTTCCAGCAACCAACTTAGGGGCATCCCGTAAGGAAGGTGTAGACGAGGGAACTGCTGCACACTTTGGCGGACCCTCTGGAAGATAAAGGACGCCCAATCCACCTCTGCCCGATCATCGATAGCCATCATAACCTTCCAAACCTCACGCGAGAAAATCATATCGTCTGGATTGACTCCAACTATCATTCCACAAACTAGCTCAAAGAGGACTTGATAGCGAGGAAGGAGTCCATATGCTGAAGGAGTAGGAGAGAAATGCAGATTAGCAGATCGTCTCCACCTCATCCAGGACGACCATTCGGGTGCAATCTCATCACTGCGATACATCAATACAGAATTTGGGCCCCTCGCAAGGCCAAATTCTGAAGCAAACGTATCCACAGTCCACTCCACCAATTGGCTCCTAAAGACACCCACAATAGAGTCTCCAACCGGCCGACTCTGTTCCAAGAGAGATTGCAGGTGTTCTCTCTGAAACGCATGAGGAGTCAAGGAGATGAACCTAGACAACCCACACGCTTGCAGACTGGACATTACCCACTCTGCTATGTGGTAATCTTCTTCATACTCCATATACAGACCAGCATCACAGAGGATTCTGTGACGAGGAACGAAGAGCGATAGACCTTGCTCCATGACTTTGCACTTGAAAGATTTTTTTTGAAGAGAAGAGTAAGAGTTGCAAGAAGGCGTACACAAACGTATCGTCTATCTATGCTATTTAAAGAAGACATCTTGGTTACTGTACGCTGCTGAAGCTGCAGAGTCACTCAGAGGGATGATACAATTCATTAATGAAGAGGTCATATCAGACGGATTCATGATCACGCCTAAAAAGCACAGCCGAAGGTTATTGGGATGATAGCATATTATACGTGGTATCGTCTGCGCATTTTTATTCAAATCGGCTGCTGAAGATTTCTAATCAGAAGTATGACGATTACTTCTCATGATGGAGGAGCATTTAATGCTTTCAGACGGCGGCATCGAATGAGATTGGGACACATCATCCACGCTCACAGATCAAAGGTCGTGGATACTCCTCCGATCTGATTCTTAAACCTAGCCGTTGATTCAAATTAAAGTAACATTGAATCCTACCCGTTCGATACTCCTCATACTCCGAAACAATATACACACTGTTTAGATTTCGAAACCTCCATCTCCCTTCAGAATTCGCCCAACTCGAAAAACCCTCTCACCGCACATCAAAAAAAAAAAAAAAAACCCTATCCTTCCATGGCTTCAAATCAAGATTCTTCAATCGCCTTACCCCAAAACACGAATACCTCTCCACATCACGGATCATCACCATTCGAAAACCCAGAAACAATCAATTTGCAACCTGCCTCATTTACATATCCCTCGATTACTTGCTCGCCTCTGCATGTTCGGCATGCACCTGAGTTCACTGGCATCGAGAAGAAGGAGGACATTGATGAGTCCATCCCTTACTATACTTTAGTAACCATGGCCAGACAGAAGAAACTATAGACACATTCGGCAGAACGGAGAAGAGTCGCCCAGATTATGAAGGACAGGATTCTGTACATGCCTCTTGCCAGCAAACAATTTCCTAAATGGATTTTGGATCTTCTTGATTCTGAGTTGTTGGTAAAGTATCTCACTGCTGAACCTGATCAGTTTTATCCGCATATGGTTTCTGAATTTTATGCTAGGGCTGTTATGAGTGATGATCAGAAATCCTTCAAAACTTGTGTTTATGGAAATATCATAGAAGTAAGTGCTGAGTTACTTGCTCGCACTTTTGGGCTTCAAAACTATGGAGCTAAAATTTCTCAGTATAAGATCACTGAGACCGCTGAAATGGAAAGAAGGTGGAACCTTTGGAAAAAACAAGGAGAGAAGAGACAAACGTTCAAGCCTAACACCTCAATTAACACATTAACAGAGGATTACAAACTTCTCGCAGAAATTGTAATCAAGATGCTCCAATGTGATGCGGGATCATACGTGGAGCTCTCTGCTAAGAAATTTGCTGTGTTAATGGTACTCAATGACAATGTTAAAGGAAATTGGGCCGAGTTCATCTTTGAACGCTGGGCAGAACATGCCAAGAAAAACGCTCACATGGAAGTAGATGGGACGTTCTCCTCAAATGTGAACTTTGGACTAAAAATCAGTAAATTGTTGGAGATTCTGTTTACCAACAAAGGCGTAGATCGAGGAGTTGCACTTCTTTCTACCGACTACATTCCGTTAACACGACGCAAGCCAAAGCCAATCAACATCAGAAATCCTCGGAAGTTAAAAGGAAAGTCTAATGTAGATAAGGCTAAACCTACATCTCCAGAGGAACCAGATGAAGAGAGCTTAGCAGCACCTACTCTCCAACATTCCATTCCAATACCTGAAGAAGAATTAGCAATGTTAAAGAAGAATGCAGAAACCTACCAGTGCTTCAAAAATCTGGAGGAAATTGAGAAGTTGGGAAATCTTCCAGCTGATCAGATCAACGACATTATGACTGAAAAGGATGCAGATCAGTCTCAACCCATTATTGGAGCATTAGCATTGCCAATTCACCCAACAAAAAGAGTGGCTACCAATCCTCCTGCGACCAAAGCTAAGAAGAAGACCAGAAGACGATTGGAACTTCTGACTGATAAGGAAGCTAAGGAAAAAGCAGAGGAAGCAGCCGAATCTACTAGATTGACCGAAAGAGAGAGTACAGCAGATCAGACATCTAGCCAGCTCAACCTGGACGATACTTCTGACCCAGAATACATTCCTAAGTCTCTCAGAGCTACAAATGAGCAAACTAAGGAAAGCAGGAAAGCAAAGAGGAAACACTTAGTTTCGCTAAAGGAAGTTGAAAAGAGAGCATATCAGAAGTTCATCCATAACTTGACATTCGAAAACAGAGACAGGCAATTCGAACGTGTCAAATCAACTGCTGAAGAGTTCAGGGCACAGAAGAAAACTGCTGACGAAGCTCGCAACGAAGGAAATGCTAGTAGAGTAAGTGCTGACATAGTCAATGACACCTCAGCAGGGCATATCCATCCTTCGTTAGAAGAAAGCCAAAATGTTGGAGAAACTCGATTTCCAGCAGAAAATGAAGATCTCACAGAAACAGCAGAAGGTGATATCCCAGGAGATTCGTATGCTGATCCACCTCATCTAGCAGAAGAAGCGGTGAAGAAAGGAAAAGAAAAGGCTGACATAGGAGAAGATTCTATTCCACCTCCATCACCTGATCAGCAGATCATTTTTGAAGAAGAAGAATTATCAGACACGGAATTCTCAAATAGGTTAGCATCTGGAGCTTTCAATGAAATCCACTTCCCAAAGCAAAAGTCTCACGGAAGAAATGAGGGAGAATCCAGTGGAGTTGGCAATGAATTAGTACCAGAAGTGCCGATGCAAACACATCTTGAGGTACAACCGAAGGAAACGCCCCAGAATCACCAATCTGCTACAGATCAACTCCACGCTGAAACCCATCAACCAAATGAAAATGATCCTTCCAGCCCTGATTCTGGACCCTCTTGTATTTCTGAATTCGATTCTGATGGAGAAGCTGAAGAAATTTACAATGCAAAATCCTTACGGAAAGAAACCACAGGATCAGAAGCAATTCTTAGGGTACCTCTTCATGGGCTACCCGGACGACGCTATGGACTCCGAAGGATTAGTCAATGGTGTGCAAAGGTACATCCAGAGGACGCACCTAACTCTGATTTAGGACCTATGGCCGAAGAAATAGAGGAATTTGTTGATTCTGAAACAGAGAGAGCCATAGCAGATCTCTTTCACACTGAGTTAGATGAATCCACACCTGCGGGAGGCCTGCTAACAGAAGAGTTTCGTCGATGGAAGAAGTTTGACT
>JAPKLW010001507.1:117077-157610 GCA_026898455.1 Plectranthus barbatus | reverse complement strand
GAGTTAGCTTTCCAACGCAACTGGAATCGGGTCAATCGGAGCTCGGAAGAGGAAGTTATGGCCAAAACCGTGAGACTGCGCAGACCAGAGAACTTGTGTCGAGAGACAGGATTTCTGTCGACCGACAGGATTCCTGTCGATCGAAATTTTTTCGGTCGATCGAAACAGAGGCCAAATTTTCAGAAACGTCACAAATTCAGCCCGGATTTTGATCTTGAAGGTTGTGTCGATCGAAATTCTCCCTGTCGATCGACACGGAGGTCCGAAAAGGCTGTTTTTGGCCTGTTTTGGCAGTTTTTGCTATTTTTACCCAATACCCAAATTAGGTCTTTTTCCCCCTCTATAAATAAGAACTGAACTGCACGAAAATTATGACTTCTTTTATGCCTTATTGCACTTAGAATAATTGAGATTTTGGAGTTTTTACAAGACATTGAAGGTTCCTCTTTATTTGTAAGTCAATTAATTTAATGTTTGTTTTACTTCTAGTCATGATTTGTGGCTAGAACCCTAAACAGGTTCTAGGGTTATGATTTCTTTTCTGATGCATGTTTAATTGATATCAACTCTTCAAGCATGGATTAATTCTCTGATTTAATTTTATAATCTAGATTAAAAGAAGGACCGAGAGGTGAATTGAGATCTAGGTTTATAGTTAATAATTGATGGATCGAGAGATGAAAATTATTAACAGGAAGAGAGAATTAATTGTGTTTGTTTTCTGTCTCAAAAGGAAGAAACCTACATAGGAATAATTAGATAATTATTGAGATTGATTAATTTGGTGTTCTTGAGACCGAGAGGAGATAGTCACTAATTAATAATCTAGGATTTAATTGCCTGACCAAGGAATTTAATCCACAAAAATCTAGGTTTTCCCCATTGCTGAGTTGATTGATATTACATGTTGATGATTAGAATATCTGCCCTAGGATCTGTGTTTCTCTTTATTGTTTCCAAAACCCTTTATTTTCTGCATTGTTATCTTTAATTTACAAAACAAAAATCTCTTCTCAAATTTGGATTTCTCAAACAGCGAATTGATAAACTGTGTCCAGTACATGAGATGACTTCGTTGCACTGTCCCTGTGGGTTCGACTAGCCTTCGGGTTATTATAAATTTATTTGCTGCTGTATTTTTACGGTTATCAACCACATATAAAACAAGTCAAAGAATCTCAAGAGAATATGCCTTTAGCGACGTTGAAGCCAAGCTGCGACTCTGACAAGACAAGGACGCACAAAGGACGAGATTTACCCTAACTAGTATGGAAGGTACATCTCTACTCAGAAAGGCGTTCCATCAGCTTATCCACTCTTGAAGAAAGAAGCCGTTGTGTCTAACGGATATGGAGATTCAAGTTTCGAATCTCCAACTATAAAAGGCAGAATTCAAGAACTGGATAAGACTACTGCTTTTACAAATCTACAAGTGCTCTTATCACTTTACTCACGAACGCTCAAGCAAAAGATTCTCTTGACAAAGTGATCCTTAAAAGTAGTCAGTTGAGAGCCATCTTAAAGTCTATCTGAAGACTCTCAACAACCTGTGGTGTCGTTCATTGAAGTACTGACACTCCATTGAAGATATTCCTGATTGAACTCAAGGATATCTCAATCATTGGGATTCATTTCTTTCAGAAAGGAATCCAACAGTCACTCTTGAAAGATTGTGACTCACACGGGCATTAGCCGCAGACTTATTAAGTTCCGAGGCAAACTATAAACGCCTCATTAGCGAAGGACAAGTTTTACGAAGGTGTGCCCTTGACTTGCCCGGAGCTGTGTTCGGAGAAGTTCAGATTCACGGAGGATAGCTGTCAAGTAGTCAGGCCGAAAGCTCACTGCCTACTTAACTGGAAAGGCGATTCCTTGTACTCTGTATACTTTTCTAGTGAAATTCTTAGCGATTCGGCTAAGGAGTGGACGTAGATCTATTTGATCGAACCACTATAAATCTTGTGTTCATCTACTGCCTTACTTACTGTTTTATTGGTTTACTGTTCGAAGATTGATTTAAAACCTAGCAGCAGAGTTGCTAGTGTATATCTGTAAACTGACATAATCAACAACTTGAGCTAAGAAAACACCTTGCAGATAACGATATTAAGTGCAAGTGACTTTAATCTATTCCGCTGCATCTCGTGCTAAGCTTTAAAACACGACGACTCTGATATTTCGGGACCAACACAGGACAATAAAAGTAACCACCTTTTGTTTGCCTGGGATATCCTACAAACAGCATCAGCTTACACCTACTTTCTAACTTATTAGGTTCCTTTGTCAGAACATATGTTGGACAACCCCAAACCCTCATTCTGGTTAAACTTGGCTTTCTCCCATACCAGAGTTCCAGAGGCGTTTTAGGAACTGACTTAGAAGGTACCAGGTTAAGCAAATAGGCCGCTGATTCCAAGGCATATCCCCAAAACGAAATTGGCAAGCTTGCATAACTCATCATGGACCTAACCATTTCCAAAAGAGTCCTATTTCTTCTTTCTGCTAAACCGTTTTGTTGAGGGGTTCCTGGTGCAGTCCACTGGGATGTAATCCCGTTGTCTGAAAAATACTGCAAGAACTCGTTGATGAGGTATTCCCCACCATGATCAGATCGTAGTGTCTTGATAGACTTTCCTAACTTATTTTCTACTTCCGTCCTGAACTCTTTGAATTTCTCAAAGCACTCGGACTTGTAGCGAAGTAAATAGACATATCTAAACCTTGAGTAATCGTCTATGAACGTGACAAAATACTCATAACCTCCACGAGCTTGCGTGGACATTGGTCCACATAAGTCAGAGTGGATCAATTCCAACACATCCTCTGCTCGAGACTGACTTGCCTTGAAAGGCCTGGTCGTCATCTTTCCCTCTATACAGGATTCACAGACTTGATGCGGCACCACTTGAAAAGATTCCAAGAGCCCATATTTTGCTAGTCTTTCGATCCTCTTTAGATTTATGTGACCTAGTCTCAAGTGCCAGAGATATATTTGATCCTCATCGGAAGAAAACTTTCTCTTTAAATGATTATTATTATTGGATGAGTTTGCAACATTCATGGAAGTTTTATGCATACAATCAATGATATGGAGAGAGTCAATCAGTTTGCCATGACAGATAACACCGTTATTCCCAATGATAGAAACTCCACTATCAAAATTACTGAAAATCCGTCATTAAATAACTTAGAAACTGAAATTAAGTTCCGCCGAAACACCGACACATATAAAACATCTCTCAAAATCAAAATATTATTTTCAAAGCATAAAGTAAAATCTCCAATGGCTTCTGCTGAGACCCGCTCTCCACTGCCCATTGAGATGGTAATCTCGTCATGCTTCAGCTGCCTTGTAGGCCTGAACCACTGCAAAGTATAACAAACATGATCAGTAGCTACAGTATCCACTACCCATGAATAGGTAGAAACCGATGCTAAACATGTTTCTGTTATAAAAGCACATGACGCACCTTGTCCAGTCTTTCTGACTTGACAATCTTTCTTCCAGTGACCAGCCTTGCCGCATCTGAAACACTTGTCTCTTTTAGCAACTATGCCCGGTGTCCTTTTTGGCTTCTTTCCAGAAGTTGTACCTTTGGCTTTCTTCTTAAACGTTCTTTTGCGCATCTTGCCAGCCAGCACAATAGAACGGTTCCCAGAAGAAGTAGCCAAAGCAACCTTTTCTGGAAGCATCATTGATTCCGCTGCCATCAAGTCATTGAGCAACTCGTTTAGAGTGTACTCTTTCTTGTTCATGATAGCATTCAGTCTGAAGTTCTCAAAGGACTTCGGCAGAGAGTTTAAGATGATATCAACCTATGCTTCCGCATCAATACCACCTTCGTGCAGCGTTAGCTCATCCATAAGATGAGTCATGCTGACCACGTGCTCCCTGACCGAGCTACCTTCAGCCATTTTCTTTCCCACGATTTCCCTCATGAGATTGAATCTGACAGCTCGGTCTGACTCACCATAGGTCGCTGTGAGGCTGTCCATAATGTCAAAAGCATTATCATATGAATGATGTTGTTGTGCAAGAACCTTGGACATAGTAGTCATCATATAGCATTTCACTATATTGTTTGACTTGAGCCACTTGTTATAGTAGCTCCTTTCCTCATCAGTCGATGCAGTAGTGGGAGTTGTCGGACGAGGCTTATCGAAGACAAACTTGTGATCCTCTGCGACAAGGATGTAATCCAAGTTGTGTTTCCATTCTTGAAAATTGGGACCGGTTAATTGGTTTTGTGCTAAGATGTTGATTACATTTGGTAAAGACATGTCTGAAAACAATAAATTAAAGCAGAAATTAAAAAATAATCGCAAACTCATTGAAACAGATAAATATTGAAACCTTATGATAAAACAATATTAATGTTTCCTCCAATTTGCCCAAGTATTACTATTGCAAGCCACACATGTGGACGTTTACAACAAAACACTTGACCAGACTGCATCTTTCAATTCCAGTCCTTTAATTCCAATCCATGTCAGGGTTCCTTAGACAAATGGAATTAATAATCGGAGACTAACTTAAGACCATATTATCCTACTGAGCAGGGACATCACAAATGAGTTATACTCTGGATAACATCTAAGCTAGCATACCACCAAAGCCAACCCTCCCATATAAAGATCTACAAGGACACACCCTGATCTTTTATAATAAGGTTGTCTCATTTAATTCAATCCCTAGAGAACTTATGAAAACTTCACACGCAAGCTACACATGCAGACGTTTACGCATGAGCTCCCACTTCTCACATGAATTAAATATCATGTCTTTAAGAAATCCCATCTATTAGAACCTATGAATGATAAATTAAGTAAGCTACACATGTAGACGATTACCTAACATATTACCCACTTCCAATAAGGGATCGCTTTGTGGAGGTCTTATAATAATTTAACAGCTTAGTAATTTTAACTTCATAAGGTTCAATTGCACAGATTATTTTATGTAGCCATAAATTATAACATGCTAAAATTCTATCATGCAAAGCATGAACCCCGAATTTATAGTTATAATTTAATTACATAAAATAAATCACATAGCATGCTTTAAAAGCTGTAAATAAAAGCATTAAACATGCTTCCTATTATCTACAACATGCTTGGATGTTGCGCAATTAATTAAACACATATATCATGCGAGAACAAATAATAAAGCAAATAAATAATGTCATCGTGGCCTCATGATACAAATTAAGAAATAATTCTATCTATTATAAGGTGGAATTATTTCACAGATCTTCAACAGGGCTCCTATTACTTGGACTGTGATCTGACTTCATTTTCTGAAAATTGGGCCTCCAAGATTTGATCCATCAGAAAATTGGACAACTGGGCCAGTTAACGAATCGCGGGCCCGTGCACACATTGCAAGCCCGACAACCTGCGAGAACTTGGCCCGATGGGCCACCACCGACAAACGACTGTCGCCGCCGCGAGGACTGTTGCAATCGCGCAGCAACTGCGTGCGCACGTCGCGCGGGTGCACGGTGGAGACACGGGCCCCGGCTGCAGCCGCAAACCCTAGGGTTTGCGCCCGCTGCAGCCGCGCCGTCGCACACCGACCGCTGCCCGCCATCTGCTTCCGTCCCCGTGAGCCGTGCGGCATCACCGATGCTGTCTAAGGAGAGCGAGCACGCCGCCGGTGCGCGCGCGCAGGGCCGTACAGTGTGCCTGCGTGCGCACGCGGAACCTAGGGTTCTACCATGCCGCGCGCAGCCCTCGCGCCCAGACCGCTGTTGCCCACCATCCCGACCGTGCCTCCACCTCCCCGCGCCGTCATCCTGGAGCCGCCGCACCTGCCTGGTCGGCCTGCGGTCGCGCGGTTGCTGCCATGCACGCGCACGCCGCGCTGGAAACCCTAGGGTTTCGCAATGGCTGTGCCGCCGCCTTGGCCTGCCACGCGCCATCGCCGCCATGCCCCTGCTGCGCGCGACCGCCGTGCATGGCCTGCCGCCATGCCGGTGCTGTCGTGTGTCATTGTGCGGCCCTTCATTCTTCGTGTTCTTCATGTTCTTCGTGTTCTTCGTTTTATTTTACATATTTGAATTGAAAATTACATGAAAAAACATCCTACTATAGATTGTAATTTAAATCTAACCACGAATTTATCTCGTGGGAGAAAAACGAATCCTTATAAAATGGCGGATTAACCCGAGAACCACAAGGAACAAAAACACATTCATACAATCCAAAAACCCATAGATAATAATTCAATAATAATAATCATGCATAATCATAGGAAATATTATTTTCTGACAGAGCCAGTTAATTCAACCTCGCTCTGATACCAATTGAAGGGATTTGTGAATTGAATCACTTAATCCATTAGTCGGTTCGTTAATTGGAATATCAAAATAAATTACTATGCCTATGATTAATTCTAGCATGCTCCTATTGATTTATGCATAAAGAGGTTTTCGCGGAATACCTGGACTGTTGATCCTGAAGAACGAAGTGCGCAGAGATTTGATCCTCGATCCATTTTCCCGCGCACCAAGATTTAATCCTATGATATGAACGAATTAAATCTTATAGAAATTAATCAATAATTTCGAAAATAAGAGTAGAGAGAGAAGAAAGAAGATCCTCCAGATCTGATCTTCTGGCCTGTATCCCAACTCCAATCCGAAAATCAGGTGAAGATTCCCTTCGGATTCCTTTGTCGGTTGAGAAGCAGAATTTCCTCCTCGTATCTCAGATCAGTCGATTCTTACAGCTCCCGAATCCTGGTCTGCTGTGTTGCAATTTATGATCTTGTGGTGTGTTGAGATCTGAGATACTGAGGCCTATTTATAGGAAATTCTTTGACTTCTACTGGGCCTGAGTTATCATGGGCCAGACCAGGGACCAGAATGCAAATAGCAAATAAGGCCTATCAATTAATTAATTAATTCCCATATTCAACCCAGAATATAATTAATTAATTAATATTGATTCATGCCACCAGAGAATCAATACTGTCCTACCTATTTTCTACCACGTTGTGAGGGACGGGCTGCATTGGCTTGGTATAGCCCCACATTTAAGGTTACAAACATTCATTAATTAATTTAGGCTCTGACAAGCCATTTAATTAATTAACATCTTTTATTCCTGAGTCAATCCACTCAACCATTTTCACTTATGCTTGAACTTAATCAGTCTGCAGGACTTTAGCATAACGCACCTTTTGAGCTGCTCAGGGAATGTCACCATCCTATACTGGATGTGGTTACCTAGTTCAAGTACCAGACAGTCATACACAAATTGTTATCACCCAAAATACAGATATACAGGCTCAACAAGAGCCTTTCACTGTATCTCAAAGTGATACACAATTTGTGTATACTTCCGTACCTTCATTTAGGTTTAGGATCTCATCAAGCCATCAAGATCCAGATTCTTTTAATGTCAGATAAAAGAATCGATCTTAACTTAGGTCCTATCAATGCGTAACCCCGCACCGGCATACCAAGTAGCCAAGACAAGCTACTTATAACCGCGTATGCTGCAGCCTATACCTACAGTCTATCCTGGGACTGTCTTAGCTGTGATAACCATTTATGTCTCGCTAGGTCAATCGATCCATACGGTCTTTCGTGATCTACTACATACCATATGATCTCCCTATCGATGAGACAAGTGGATAGAAGCGTTTGCGAAACATGTTTGTTAATTCAGACAGGAGATGATCATACAACATTTATGATTCCCAGTATATTAACCAATTGACCTTGTACATAATATACCAATCATAATGCTTTCAGTCTATAATTCCATCAGTTGCATGGGAGAATGAAAATTGCGTGTTTGAAGTAAGCTGTGTTGAGCTGATGTCGGGGATGAAGTTTTTTTAAGTGTTCGGTAAATCAAACTTTCACTTGAAAAAGCGCGAGACTCATTTAGCCGGAAGAAACAGCAATCAAATAGTTGATGTGGCAGTTTGTGATTGGCCGGCGAATTTGAACTGATAGTTAAACTGTTACTTCAACAAATTAAAAAGAAAGAAACGAGCTCATCTTCTTAATTCAGAATTTTTCGCCATTGTTGTTTCAGAGAGCTTGAGAGAAACTCTATCTGTACATTCTTCTTCACATAGTGATTAATAATACACTCCTTTAACCCTCCTTGGAAATAGGCTATAAGCCGAACCACGTTAAATCCTTTGTTTCTTGTTCTTAAGTCTCATACAAACTTCCATATACACACAAGATTGTTCAACCAGATTACATGATTTACAAAACAATGAATCGATTACAAGATGAAGTATATATTTACATAAGGAACCGTAAAAGAAGGAAATAATCAAATTAAATATATACAACTAAAAAGGAAATATATGCTATGTATCTTGTTCATCTTGAATATGATATTCGATATCTTTGATAGTAATCAATTTCTCGAAAGTTGAAATCAAAGTTTAATAAGTGAATCAATGTTGGGCTGCATTACTCGGTGCACAGTTCTTGCGATATTTGTGTTGTGTTAGAAGGGCTTTTTTAAGAGTAACCAAAATGACCAAAATCATGTGAATTTTTATAAATGTTATTGACGTAATTTTTACTCGCTTTTGAATTTAAGCAATCATTACTGTAATAATTGCAATCCGAGCAGGTAAAAATAGTGGTGGTCGGTGGGTCCCACTAATGAGTAAGAGAAGTTGTGTGTGCCTGATCTTGAGATACGGAATATGTTCCGTTGTATTGAACCTCTGACACCTTATTCTTTACCAATTTTAGTGTGTTGCTTTTGATTCGAGAAACCATACTCCTATGTTGAAACTATGAATTATTTTAGTTTATGAGACCACTTTCTCGTACTTGATTATGTATGATTGATTTGAATATGGTATAATTGTGATTGTTATCCCACCGTTGCGTCCCCATGTCCGGGAAAACAAATGAGACCGCTACAAAAGTAGAGTCATTCAACTTGTCATCTTCTAAAAAACACGAACAATCTATTTATTTGTTGACTCTTCCATGGACATAGCCTTGAGTGGGTTAACCACGCAAACTCTTGTTTATCATTCATTTTTTTGGTTTTGAGTACTTGTGATAGAATCTTACAGTTAAAAATATTTAAGGTCACCGATAAAATTAAAAATACATTGAATCATATACATTATAATTTTAAATCAAAAGTCGAGAGGTAAGAGATATATGTGGCGACATTAATAACACATAAAATATAAATTTTGTTAGTTTAGAGAGAGATAGAGAGGCGGGTCAAGTATAACTTAAATGTTTCACTTTTAAAAAAGAAAAGATTACTTTTTAAGTTTAAGGCTTAATTCTACAATTCTAAATTTTAAAATTTCATAAATAAATAATTGATTTAAAATTTATTGATACATAATTTTCGTTTATTTTAAACTCAAACGATTATTAGCTGCAAACCCCACCTTTTCTGCAACAAAACAAAATTAAAAATATTCTCTAGAGATTCTCTTTTCAAAGCAAAACCTTTCAAGGAAGGAGACTTTGTGAGTCGTTGGCGGAGACGATGGAAAATTCATCACTCCCACCATTGAAGTAAACTTCACGGTCAACTCACGGTCTTCAGATAAATTCTCACCACTTGCAAAAAATAATTGATACAAGAAAAATGCCTGCTCCCTTCATCTTCTTCTTCTTCTTCATTTTCATCGCTTCTTTCTCTGCCCTGCTCGGAGCTGAAGCAGCCGTCTGTTTCCCGGCAAGATGCCCGAAAGGGGGCCCACTTATCTCGTTCCCTTTCCGGCTGAGGCGCCTACAATCTCAAAACTGCAGCTACCCAGACCCAGCTTTCGATCTCTACTGCAACAGCAAAGGCGAAACCATGCTCGATTTGCCCAATTCAGTCAACCTCACGGTGAAGAAAATCGACTATATAAACCAGCAGCTTCTCCTCTCCGACCCCCAAAACTGCCTCTCCGAAACCCTCCAAAATCTGAATCTATCATCTTCTCCGTTCAATTTCTCGTCAGAGGAATTCTTGAAAGACTACGTTCTGTTCAATTGCTCTGCTTCTAAGAGAGATATCTCCTCCGTTACGTCTTGTTCTCGTTATTCGAGAGATGAGATTTACGCCGTTTCGTCCGATTCTTACATGGACTCTTACCCTCTCACATCTTGCACCAACGTGAAGAACATTTCCTCGGTTCCGCGGTCTGTATTTGAGAAATACGATGTGCGTTTGAACTGGTCTAGACCGGCGTGCGGCGGCTTTTGTTATGCTCAAGGGAAAAAAAGATGCGCGCCTCCGCTTCCAGGAAACGGGACGGATGAATTTCAGTGTGTATTCTTCAAGGGTGGTCATCATAAAGGTCGAATTATCTAATCCCAGTTTATGGTTTGATGATTATCTTTTGGAATATAAAGATAGTTTAATTATATATTCAGCACCTAAAGATTAATTCTCAATTTAGGAGTCAAAGATCATAAAATTCTCAATCCACGACTTCAATATGAGGTCCTGGATCGAGAATTATACGATCTTTCGAGTCATGAATTTGAGAATTCAACAATTCTCCGTATCCAATTTGTTCTAATATTTATCATTTTCTTTTTGATGTGTAGGATACAAGAAAACTTCAGGTAATCATTCTTTATTATCAAACTTGTGATTTCTAGGTTGTTCATGCCTTTTTTTTTTTTTTTTTTTTAAAGGGCATATATTATTTAAACGATGATTCGAACTTATAATTAATTAACTAAGGTAAAGTATTTTAATATTTGTACTTCAGATTGGGAACGGGTTGGTTGTTCATGTATTTAATTGTTCCAGCTATAAAATTTAAAAAAAGAGCTTGTTTGTCTTATTTTTTGTGAAGTGTCGATGCAGTTTGAGAATAGTATTAGTTTCTTGTAGAGATGTAACGATTTTAATATGATTAATGTGTTGAACTTTAGAAGTATCTGATTGGAAATTGAAAACATGTTTCTTTAGTCATGTTTTCATCTTGAATTGTGATTCATATTAAAAAATGAGTATTTATGTAGTTAATATGAAGAGACGTGTATTAAACAATAGGTCAAATTGCTAAAATTTAGTTAGAGGGATGCATCATAAAAAAATTAAAAAAAGGATGGAGGTGTCACGAGTAACGAGTTATATAGAAGGTAGAACTATATTTATAATTTAGGTGCAGCATAAGCACTGATTAGGCTCGGGCACCCGACTAGCGCGTATCAAATTTTACAATATTGTTTAAAGCATAAACCAGCATCACCTTTATTAGGTCACTTACACATAAATACATTTTAGTGAACTTATATGAGATTAATAACAGTTTGATTTTTGCTTCAGTTTTGGTAGTAGGACCTATTTTTATGGTGACAATAATTGGAGCTCTCGTCTATTTCATCATCTCATTCATTAAAGACAGAGAAAATCGAAAGAAGATTGAAGGATTTCTTGATGATTACAGAGCCCTCAAGCCCACCAGATTCTCTTACGCCGATATAAGAAGGATCACAACTCAATTTAGTGAGAAACTGGGTGAAGGAGGCTATGGAGTTGTTTACAAAGGCAAGCTATCAACCGAGATCGATGTCGCCGTCAAAGTTCTCAACAACTCTAAGGAAAACGGGGAGGAGTTCGTTAATGAAGTTAGCACGATTGGAAGGATACACCATGTTAATGTGGTTCGTTTGGTAGGATTCTGCGCGGAAGGATTCAGAAGAGTCCTCGTGTACGAATTCCTACCAAATGATTCACTCGAAAAGTTCATTTTCCAATCGGAGTCCAAGAGAATCTCTCTTGGATGGGAGAAGCTTCAAGAGATTGCTCTAGGCATTGCCAAGGGCATAGAGTATCTTCACCAAGGTTGCGATCAACAGATCCTCCATTTCGATATCAAGCCTCATAATATTTTGCTAGACAATAACTTCAGCCCGAAGGTTTCTGATTTCGGTCTGGCAAAGCTCTGTTCTAAAGAACAGAGTGCCGTCACGATGACAGCAGCTCGAGGGACGATGGGGTATATCGCACCTGAGCTGCTGTCGAGGACTTTTGGAAGGGTGTCGTATAAGTCGGATGTTTATAGTTTCGGAATGTTGTTGCTTGAAATGGTTGGTGGGAGGAAGAATGTGGATAGTAAGGTGGATAATAACAGTCAGGTCTACTTTCCAGAATGGGTTTACAATCATTTGAATATTGGGGATGAATTTTGGGTGCATATCAAGGCTCAATCGGAAGAGGACAGTCAGGGTAGAAACGAGGATTCCCCATTAGGTGATCTTAGTACTATAGCGAGGAAACTTACGATCATCGGGCTCCACTGTATTCAATGGTATCCGGCGGATCGGCCGTCGATGAAAGCAGTGGTTCAAATGCTTGAAGGAGATGGATCAGATCTCACAAGGCCTCAAAATCCATTCCCCACATCAAATGCAACCAATTTGGTAGCAGGGATGCCACAAAGACACTACCAAATAGAGTTGCCACTCATATTGGAAAATGAGTGAAAATATTGAGCATATTATTAGATTTGATAGTGCAAGCAGTCATCTCCCTCTCTTTGTTACTTTTCTCCATCTTACTTGAGAGATGTAGCTGCAGATGATGAACTAGCTGGTGAATATAACTTAGATATATGATGTGCTATTTTATTTTTCTCGTTGTATCTGTGAATTGTGTAGTTATTTGTTGCAAAGAAATACAGGAGGAATTTGGTAAGTGGCTTGTGAGAAAGTTAGTGAAGAAATATGTGATTTATTACAGTTGAATTTGGTTCATTTTTTTTTCCTGAGAAAAATGAATATTATAATAATTTAATAAGACAAATACCATAAAAATATAATTAACATAATAACAATAGTTGAGTCGAACAAAATAAATTAATTAAACAATAAAACTCAAATTTCATAATTATTAAATACATGTAGAAAAAATATAAATATATATTTTTAATAATTTATTAATAGATAGATATCAATATTGTTCGGGTCCAAATCTGATCTATTTAATGGATCATTCAATTTGATACATACCAAACATTACATCAATTTTCATATTTTTATCACATTGATTCGATAATGATCCAAATTTAATAAACTTTAATACTACTCTATTATTATCATTCAGATTTGAGTCAAGACTGAAAATGTGAGTCTTTAAGTCAGCACATATTGAAAAAATAAAATTAATTCATGATTTGGACGTTAACATTGGTATATTCTAAATGATTAATCCTAAACATGCACTGTTTATGAAAGGAAGGTAAGAAACCTATTTATAGGATAATGGGAAGAAAGGAAAGCAATGAATAAGGAGAAGGTCTTGTGTCTTTGGCCTCGAAGCACAGTGATTAAGTGTTTTATCTGTAATAATTTGGTCATGAGTTCAAGTAATAAATTGACACTCAATCCCCATTGAAATAATGTACCTTTTTAAAAATGAGTTCAAATAAATAAAGAGGAATTTCCTCCCCATTTAAATAATATACCCTAATATATAAAAAAAGAAAGTCTCATGCGAGATAATCTCACATATTACGATAGTGAAATACATTATTTAAATTTATAATATCTTAATAATACCATTACTAATTGTAAAATGTATTATTTATAAGAAACATATCACAAACTAAGAACCATAAAACAATATCATTGAACTTTTTCCCATAAATAAATGATAATGCATAAAAATATGGTAATGCAGAATCATTAAGGAAAATTGAGAAATTATTTTGGCGCGCAACACTCCTTTATGCTTTTTCTCTCTTACAATCACTCAACCTTATTATAGATAAAGTTCAAGGTTTGTTGCTCTTTCAAATGCATATTAATGTTGGCCCTTTAACCCTTAAATCACAATAATCAATGGAAAAATACGAAGGAGAAGGAGAAGAAAATATGGAGGAATTTTAAAGTTTATTTATTGTAATCAACTATTACAAAACTTAATTAATAAATTATGCTTTCTTGCACCCCTATTTATAAGAAAAATAATTAGGATAAAACAAGGAAACCTAGATAATTATGGGTAATTCTAAACATAACCACAAAATTTCTCAACACAGCCACAAATTTTTTTTAAAAAAATTATTTTTATATAATATTACTATTTAGCCTTAGAGCCTCAATTAAAAATCATACCTGAATACAAAAACTAGTTCTTGAGAATTGCAGCGGGCGCAAGCCGCGCAACACTTTGAATTGCTGGTCTCTACATGCGATATCTGTTTCATTATAAAGCCCTTCGATATTTCTCTCAATCGCCAAGACTATGGTCGTGTCCGATTTTGGTTTTTTGGACATCATGAAAAAGTGGTGGGGGTGCAAAACCATCACAAGAAAGTGATGTGTACAGATTCCTAATGCTATTACTTGATCTTGTTACTCATGAATCACCTATAACAGTGATGTTTGCAGATCATCTTCGTTCTTTTGAGCCATGTGAAGGTGACTTGAACTCATTTTAATGTATTTAATCATTCGTGAACGAACTGTTTAGAAGAGAAGACGGAAAGTTTTTATTTTGTTGATTTAAATCTCAATGTTTCAATTGATGACCAGCACTAGCGGTTAAGAAGAGATTAATTACATGTTGCAAAGAGATGCTTGACTTTGGTCGTCCATGTATGACGTGGTGTTGATGTTCGAAAACATTGAGAATCCACCGGCCCACCATCACCACCACCAGTCTCTCTAGGAGAAGAAGGGAGTTTGGATAGATTTCTCTAGTTTGGAAGATGATACATGGTTTTATCCACGATTATGATTTAATAAATTAGTTTTTATTTTTAGTTATGATTTGTAATTTGGGGGCTATAGCCTATAAGGATAACTTGGTAATATCAAATCGAAATATTTTATTTTAAATATCTGGTGGCTATGTTGAGAAATTTGTGGCTGTGTTTGGAATTATCCAGATAAATTAGGATATAATAATATATTCCTAATACAATTAGATTCCTATCTAAACTAGATTAGGAAACCAAATCTCCTTAGATCAAGGAGTAAATCTCAACATTCTCCCCTTTACTCTTTGAGTGGTTCGACGTCCTTGACTCCGAGCAAATGTTGTATTATCAACAACTTCAGTGCTAACAACAACTTCAGTGCTGACAACTCTTTTGTAAGTGCGTCAGCCTTTTGCTCATCGGTTCGAACGAATTCCACCTCGATCTGACCTCCTTCGACACATTCTCAAATGAAGTGATACTTCGTGTCGATGTGCATGAAGCGGCCATGAAATACTGGGTTCTTCATAAGTGCGAGTGCAAATATTATCGACGAAGAGCTTCACTGTCTTCGATTTCAAACCAATTAGTTTGAACAACAATGCTTTCAGCCAAAGTGCTTGACATGGTACTGCTGCTGCTGCCATGAACTCTGCTTCACACGTCGAAAGTGCCACTGTCAGCTTCTAAGAGTTCCACGAGACAAGATAGTCATTAATACAGATTGCCATGCCTCATGTGCTCTTTCGATCATCCAGGTATCCTGCAAGATCACTGTCAGTACATCCCACTATCTCTTCATCACCTCTTCCTCTTCGAAAGGCTAGTCCAAAGTGCATAGTACCTCGAAGGTATCGTAGCACTTGCTTCACTGCCTTGTGATGCATCTCGATTAGGATGTCGTTCGACACAGATGTCAACCTCCAACCCTTGTGTCGCCTAATCTTCCTTCATCTCGGACTCCTTCTTCTCCTCTGTGTTGATCGACATAGAGAATGTCGATCGATACAGACACATTCTGGCGGATTTTCCTCACTTTTGATCAACACTTCAACAATTCATCTCTTTTGTACCCAAAAACTTACAAAACTTAGCATAGCAAGTGTAATATCCTCTATAAATAGCTTATGCTCGATTATTAACCTAAAGCTAATGCAAATGCAAGAAATGATAAGGAAAACAACGTAATAAGTGAGGCAAAATACGAGCTTATCACTTCCTCATGGTTGTTCGATCATTTTCTAGATAGGTTGCCACTGAAGGGCCGTCATTCCTCAAGGAGTAAATATTTGCCCACAGAGTAGGATCAACTTGGATCTTCTGCCCAAAAATGCATGTGATGAAGTAGGATTTATCTTTGGCGATCACCGCGCGAGCATAAAACTCGGCTTCCATATGTGGATGAAAAGTTTCTGGCTTGGAGGTTAGGTAGTTGAGTATGCGTTCTCCTATCAGGAGATCTATCATCTCCGATCCATAATTCTTCTGGACTAAGGGAAGATAAAGTATCTTCTCCTTTTGAACCTGCACCGCCCTCTGCTGCGCGAATGATAATTTGGTCTTCTGGTCTTTGTTTCTGGCAAAGGTCACCAACTTAGAATACGAAATGGTTGTATCAATATCTTTCGGTTGATAGATCCCGGTGAAGGATGGTTCATGCTCCGGGAAGTTCGTCGTGATCTCTAAAACTAGCATGGGGTTGGAAGATCCCGTAATATTGGAAGATTCCATCATTTAATAACAAATGATTGTAATAAAACCAACAAAATTTACAGAGAATGTTTGTTGTTGAAGAAGTACTTAGCAAATAAATGCTTAGGAAGATCAAGGTGATATAAAGTTCTCTCGCAGAAGAGGGAACCCTATTTATCAGGAAAGGATGAACAGTAAATGCCAGTTTGGATGGTCTGGATTAATTCAGGAGCGTGATGATCAATGGTCAGGTTTACTGCGATGGTTGATTTTACGTTGACCGACGTCCTTCGAGCTAAAGACAGGGCTGATCCAGATGGTTCAACACAACTAGTTTGTGGGGAAGGCAATCGAAGACCCGTACGCCCACCTCAGTCAATTCATTGAGGTGTGCGATACGGTGAAGCAGAACGGAGTCCCCCAAGACACCATCAGGATGCGCCTCTTCTCATTCTCACTCAGAGAAGAGGCTTGTTCTTGGTTTGCCAGCCTCGACAAAAGCAGAATCGGCACATGGGAGCAACTGCAAGCAGAGTTCCTCACAAATTACTTTCCTCCCAGTGTCATTCTCAAAAGGAAGTCTGCCATCACCCGCTTCAGCCAAAAGTATTGATCTTGAAATGCAGATGTGCCATTTTTACGAGGGACTGACCCCTCACATGAAGGAGTTGGTGGATGCTTCAGCTGGAGGCATCCTCATGAAGAAAAGTGGAGAAGAAGGCTTGAGGCTACTTGCTGATATGGCTATGAATAGCCACCAATGGCCAACTGAAATGCAAAAGCCAGTCATGGCAGTGACCACTACTCCAGAAATTGATGTGGTGGTAGAAGTCAAGAAGCTCCGTGAAGAGTTCGCGAAGTTGGAGGCCAGTAGAGCTTCGGTAGCAGCTGTGTCAGATCCAAACATGGCCATCATTCCTGTTGAGGCCGACTACATCTACCAAGGAAGCAGTTCGAGCACCTCCATTACAGCTGAAGTGAACTATGCTAATGGAGGTTACAACAACAACAACAACAACTACCGAGCCAACAATCAAGGGTACAACTACAGTGCTAAAAACCATCCTGGTTTTTCTTATTCTAACCCTTCTGCAGCTGAACATCCTCCATCGGGGTTCAATGTTGGTACCGGGGGAGAAATTGTGGAAAAGAAAAAGTCTGTGCTCGAGGAAGTATTGGAGAAATTCATTAAAAGCTCAGACAACAGGTTTGGAAAGGTGGAAACCGAAATGAAGAACATGGCCACTCATATGCAGCATATGATGAAGCACCTTCAGATGCTCGACACTCAGCTCAGTCAGATTGCTACTACTTTGGGCAATCAACACAAGCCAAGCCAACTCCCCAGCACTACAGAGATCAATTCAGACAATGCCAAACAGGTGAATGCCATTTCTTTGAGGTCTGGTACAAGGTACATTGGTCCAAGCATGCCCGAGGACGAGTTTGGGGGCGAGGAGGACAAAAATCCCGCTGAAGATACCTCTGTATCGATCGACACAGAGTCTGTGTCGGTCAACACAGGAGGTCGACAAGGAGGCAGCACGGGTGACACAGTAATCAAATCAACCGACAGGGGAGATGCATCTGTGTCGATCGATGCCCCCCTATCGATCGACACAGGGGCACTAAAGCAGCAGTCGACAGAGAGGAAAATTAATTGACACAGAGGCAAGCTGAAGCTGAAAAGTTGAAGAAGAAAGCCAATCCAACTCCTCTGATGCCCTTTCCTCAGAGATTTACTAAGAAAAAGGAAGACTCCAAGTTTGCTCGGTTCGTAAAGAATCTCAAGAAGGTCAATATCAACATTCCACTGATTGAGGCTCTCCGAGAGATTCCCGGCTACATGAAGTTCTTGAGGAAGCTGATGATCGAGAAAAAGCCTGTAATTGAGGATCAAACAATTTCTATTCATGAGCATTATAGTCTCCTTTTGTAGAAACAGGTACCACCAAAGAGGTCTGATCTGGGATGCTTCTTGATTCTGATCAAGATTGGGGGAAAGGAGTTCAGGAATGTCCTCTGCGACACAAGAGCCAGCATAAACTTGATGCCCTACTCAGTCTACCAGAAGTTGCAGATTGGCGAGATGAGGCCAACCACAATCACTCTCCAAATGGCTGAGCGTTTTATCTCTTGACCAAAGGGAGTTGTTGAGGATGTTTTACTTAGAGTAGGTCATTTAATTTTCCCTGCTGATTTTGTTGTTTTGGAAATGAAGAAACAGCACGGGATGCTTATGATCCTTGGAAGGGAGTTCCTAAAGACCAGTGGAGCCTTAAACGACTGTCAAGGTGGAGAGATTACACTCCGAGGAAATGATGAAATGATCACCTTTGTGATTGACCAAAGTCAGAAGGAAGCAGCCTGTAATAACATCTCTACCACATGTGAAGAAGATGAAGAGGCCGCCGAGATCGAATGGGAGCGAGAAAACGGGATGGCGAAATTTCCAAGTACACCATCCTCTTCCAAGCTCACCACTGTTGTTCGTGATCGGATGGTCTACATGATTGATGCAAGGGGGCGGCGAGTTTTGACCCGACCACCTTGGTGAAGGATGAGTATCGTCGAGCCACGACAATAACTAAGGCACTAAATGGGAGGTAACCCATTGTTTCACTTGTTTTATTCCTATTTTTCTTAAATTTTTGTGTGTTTGTTTTTGTTTGCTTTATTTAAAAAAATTCGGAGTTGTGTATCGATCGACACCCTGTGTGTCGATCGATATAGAGGTGGATTGACAGAGCACACTTCGACCAACGAAGGGGTCGACAAAGAAGGCTCCGTGTCGATTGACGTGCAGTGTGTCAATTGACACAGAGTGCCAGCAGCCAAAAGTTTCTATCATTCGAGTTCTGCAGCCTCCGAGGGATAAAAAGTTGGTGTCTGAGACCAACATTGAGGTACCATTTCAATCCTAGTCTAATTTTCAAACGTATTCCCTCTGTCAATTGAATAAGTTTGGGGAGAGGAGGACTATGAGTTGAAACTATTTCTTTCCCTTTTATTTATTGCATTAGTTTGTTTAAACTTCCGCCTAGTTTAAATTTGTTGGCATAATTTTGTTGCATTGTTTTGAATAAGTTGTGATTTTGTGAGAAAATTTGCGAAGCTATGAAATAACCCTAACAAGAATGCAAGATTTGAATCGATTGACTTTAGTATGCATTGATTGTGATAGTGGTTGAGAATACCCATGAATGTAGAAAACCGCATGATTACTTGTTTTGAAACTTACATTAGCATGATGTTTGATGATGATTTGATGTTTACTATGGAAGAAATTTGTCCCAAGTGTGAGAATTTGAGCTTTTAATTCGATTGAGAGTGTGTCTGCATTTATTGAGTATCTCTAAAACTTGCTTTGTTTCTTTTTCGAGACTGCTAAGTGTGCACAGGTTTAGGAAATGATTTTAGGCCATCTTTGTTTAGCCTAATTATCCAATACACTGTCCTACTTGAACATTTATCCCTAGTCAGCCCTTTTGAGCCTATGTATTTTTCTTTTTTTGTCTACGAGTTGGAAAAAGGATAGGGGAATCAACTCTTGTCTATGAGAGTGGGTTGGGAGTTGTTTGAGGAGGATAATATATTGTTAGAAGGGTGAAAACAAAAGAAAGGTTGGGCTCTAGAAAAAAATGAAAAAAATGAAAAAAAAAAGTGTGCTTGTGTTTATTAATCCTTATAAGCTCAAATGTATAATCAAAATTGTTTAAAGCATAAAAGGATGTGTAAAAAGAAAAAGAAAAAAAATGAATAAAAAGAGCTTTGGTCTATGTTGAATACTATAGGAGATGGGTGGATATCAATAGAGAGTGGTTTAGATTGGTTGAGAGTAGCTAACTCAATTGATTTTGGTCACTTGGCCAAATATTTTCCTACCTTTCACTAAAAAGCCTACATTACAACCTTGAATAAAGTCCTTTATGATCTTAGACTTGTGTTGCACATGATTGCAGTGGAGATTTAGAATATTTGCAAGCTTATGGTAGATCTTGATTTGCATGACTTGTGTGATCTCATATTATCCTAAACACTTGAGTGAATGAGTGGAACACTTCCCTTGTGAGTCTTCCATAGTTTACGAATTTTTTGATTCTTACTAAGTGTTGATGTTTTGTGGATTTAAGAGTTTAATTGTGATGAATCTTGTGAGGCATTGCACTTCTCTCCTACTTGAACTATTGATTCATTCTTTTTGTTGATTGAGGACAATCAAGTGTTTAAGTTTGGGGGTTGATAAGCTCGTATTTTGCTTCACTTATCACATTATTTTCTTATTTGTTTCTTGCATTTGTATTAGATTTAGGTTAATAATCGAGCATGAGCTGTTTATAGGGGATATTACACTTGTCGTGCTTGGTTTTGTAGGTTTTTTTGGTACAAAAGAGATTAATTGTTGAAGTCTTGATCAAAAGAAAGAAAATTCGCCCAAATTACCTCTGTATCGGTCGACATACGCTGTGTCGACCGACACAGAGGATGAGATGGTGAATCGAGATGAAGGAAGGAGTCTCGACACAAAGGGTGAAGATTGACCTCCATGTCGATCGACATCCTGCGTGTCGACTTTCATGGAGGCTGGATATCGATTGAGAGAGAAGCAAGAGTGGCATGTCAACTTGGCATGTGTGTCGATCGACACACACCATGTCGATTGACACAAGATGGCGGAAGGAAGATTTTGGCTCGATTTGGAGATATTTCCTTTCAAGACCCATTACCATTTGAAGATTCAAATTCCTCCCCTATAAATAGAACCTCAATGAGCTCGAAAATTCATTCTTTTTTTGTTCAATTTTGCATTCTTTACTTTTATATTTCCCTTTAATTTCCAGCATTAAACTCTTTAATTTTCTAGTACTCTTTATTTTCATTGTTGCTTTGGATTCAAGTTATTGAAGATTTTAATTCCTGTTTTCATTATGAATCAAGTAAGCTTCTTTATATTTCTTGCAATGTGTGTTTTTAGTATGTTAGGCTAGAAACCCTAACATGTTCTAAGGTTTTCACCATACTCTTAAGCATGTTATAATTAATTAAATCCAAACCCTAATTAATTTGGTTCAAATTCTATGGTTTTCAATCTAAAATCTATTTTTAATTGAAGGATCGAGAGATGAAAATTGAATTAGGTTTATAGTTGTTAATTTGAGATCGAGAGAACATAATTAACAATAGGAAGATAGAGTTTGATGCAGTTGTTTTTTATCTTAAAAGGAAGATTCGATTGTAGGGTTTAAATTTGCATGTTTATTGAGATTGGCTTTTGTTGTGTTCTTGAGATCGAGAGGAGATAGCCACTCACTAGCAATTTAGGTTTTAATTGCCTAACCAAGGAATTGATTCCAAAACATTAGATTTCCCACCTAAGTAATTATTTTAGGTTTGGATTGATTGATTATTGCATGTTGATTGGATTGGTTCAGTTCCCTAAAATCTGTGCTTTTTATTATTGAATTTTATTTCAAAAGTTATTTCTGCTTTGAAAAACAAAAATCTTCTCAAATTTGATTTTACTCAAACAAAAGATTGATAAACTGTGTCTAGTATATGAAATAATTTCGTTGTACTGTCCTTGTGGGTTCGACAACCTTCGGGTATCTATAAATTTATTTGATCACTACACTACAATTAATCTGATTATTTTTACCGGTGATCAAATTGTGATGGGTGCCCATATCCAAGGAACACACCTTCATCAGCTTTGGGAGAAAAGGCATTCAATTTTGACTTTCCATTGTTGTGAACATAACATGGTGAACCAAAAGCACGAAGATGAGCTAAGGAGGACTTACGACCATGATATATCTCATATGGGGTCTTTTGAAGTCTGCCATTGATGCCGCTTCAATTTTGAGTGTAGCACATCATCATCAATGCTTCTCCCCAAAACTTCTCGCCCAAGCTGGTCTCAACCAGCATGGTTCGAACAGCTTCCTTCAGGGTACGATTTCTTTGTTCTACGAGGCTATTCTGCTGCGAAGTTCTTGGAGTTGAACGCTCATGCCTGATGTCGACTTCTGCACAAAAACCCATTGTTAGATCTGATTTTCTTGATTGTGACCTCTCGTTGGTTCTGGACTCGCATGATCAGCTCTGGCAGTATGATCTTCACCTTGTCCTTGGCCTTGAGAAGTTTTATCCAAATAAAGCGCGAGTAGTCATCAACGACCACTAGTGAGAATCTTTTTCCTCCAACGGTTGGGGAAGTTACATGACCGAACAAGTCCATATGAAGTAACTCCAGCACTCGGGTAGTGCTTGGGCTGACTGCTTTGTTCTTGAAAAAGGCATTGGTTTGCTTCCCTTGTTAGCAGGCCTTGCATACTCCTTCCTTCTTGAACACTCCATTTGGTAAACCTTTTACCAAATCGTGCTTAGCCAAATAATTGATTGTCTTGAAATTCAAGTGGCTTAATATCTTGTACCATAGCCAGTTTGTTTCTATAGTACTGGTGGCAACAAAGCACGAGTTAGTCTGCCCGCTCAGCTAGTCTACTACATAGAGCCCACCTTTGCGAACTCCCCTCAGCTTGATGTCTCCGGTAGCTTTATCCTTGATCTGACACTCTGATTCTTCAAATGAGACTATATATCCATTCTCGCTGAGATGATTGACACTGAGTAAGTTGTGCTTCAGTTGGTGATGATGGATACATTGATTAGCCTTAATCCGTTCTGCTCGATGCATCCCCTTACAATGACTCTTCCTTTGGAGTTATCACCAAACAGCACAGGTGGTCCTCTGATCTTGTTGAGCTCAATAAAAAGGTCTTTCTTTCCTGTCACGTGTGCTGAGCATCCACTGTCGAGGATCCACTCGCTCTTCTCATGCGGTACATGTTCTTGCAATCACAAGGTTTAATTTTTAGGTCCCCGATTATCTGCAGGTTCTACGGGATTAGTTCGTGTGATCAGCCCTTTAGGGATCTACACTTTTATGATCTTGACAGAATGTGTTGCCTTGCTATTATCACTAACATGAACTTTTCCCTTCCTTCTGAAATAATGCATGGTTTTCGATTGAGAAGGTGTAGCAGTGTGTGTAGTTCTCTTAGAAGTGTGCTTCTGTTGAGAACCTCGGAATCTGGATTCTGGATGTGAGTACCTTGGTGGTAGCTTATTGGATAAGCATGGACCACCTCGGTTAGCCTTCATAGCCTTTAAATGAAAAATGTGATTTGGCTCTGGCCTACTTTAGGTGTTCCCCCTACTTGGTATGTTCCTCCTCTCAAGTATGGCTTGAGATTTGGTTCCCCGGTTGGTATGCTGACCGGGTTGGGTGTTCAGCTTCCTTCTAGTATGTACTGGTTGCTTAGCTAAACTGGTCAAGTAAGCTGACTTTCTTGTAGTGGGAACATACTGCTTAGTCAACTTCTGAGGCCGTACTAGCTTCCTGTCAGCATGAGATTTTGCCAGCTTAGGGTTGTGCTGTTTAACCAGCTTACCCTTCAACTTGGACTTATTTTTCTCATTCTGATCCGTCAGCTTGGGGTTGTTGGCTAACCAACATTTAGCATTGCCAGTATGAGCTAGCACTTTGAATGCTACCCCTTGAACACTTGACTCACACTGCGTACTGAGTTTTTCTTTTATAATAATGATAGGTCTCTTAGTACCAGTAGGTGCAAGGTTTTCATTGCTCAATTCATTTTCATATCCTAATCGTGACTTATCTGAAGGCTCTCTCATGCTTTGCATGACCACATCGAGCCCTCTTAAGCCTTTCTTAAAGAAACAAAGTTTCTCATCTTGCTCAAGGATGGTTAAATTTAAGGATTTACACTCAGATTTTAAATCTTCAAAACTTTTAAGTAAGGCTGAGTGTTCTTCCTTAATTTTTGCTAGCTCCTCACTAATAGACCTTGATTTTTCAATCTCCTCGGTCAAAACTGAAACTTGTGATCTCAGTGAGGTGTTTTCGCCAGCTAAGACATTTTTTATTTCATAAAATTTTTGAAATTCATGCGATAAAATGTCTAGATTGATTTCCTCCGAGTCAGAGCAGTATGACTCATAAAAAGTAACATTGCATGTTATTTTCACAAGCCCGGTGGTCTTGTTAAGTACCCAGTATCCCTTCTGAGAAGGATGCCCATATCCTAGGAACACACCTTCATCAATATTGGGAGAAAAAGTATTTAACTTTGATTTCCCTTTGTTGTGAATATAACATGGACAACCAAAAGCACGAAGATGAGCTATAGAAGGCTTACGACCATGATAGACCTCGTAAGGGGTTTTGTGTAGCCGACTGTTGAGTCCGCTTCTATTCTGTGTATAACATGTTATGATTACAGCTTCTCTCCAATATCTTTCGCTCAAACTGGTCTCTGCCAGCATAGTCCGCACAACTTATTTGAGTTTTTTTTTCTTCGTTCTACTAGGCCATTCTGTTGTGGAGTCCTTGAAGTAGATTTATCATGCCCAATCCCAATTTCAGCACAGAAATCCATAAGTGGACCACTGCAGAACTCAGTGCCATTGTCCGATCTGATCCTTTTAACCGTGACTCCTCTTTCATTTTGGACGAGCATGACTAATTCTAGAAGTGTCATCTTCACTTTGTCCTTTGTCTTGAGAAGCCTCACCCACGTATATCTTGAGTAGTCGTCCACAACCATAAGAGTGCACCTTATTCCTCCGATTGTGGGTGGAGTCACTGGTCCGAACAAGTCCACGTGCAAAAGTTCCAAAACTTGCTATGTGCTGGCACCAATTGGCTTGTTCTTGAAGGATGCTTTTGTCTGCTTTCCCAGTTGGCATGCTCTGCAGATCCCTTTTTTTAAGATGCCCTTGGGTAGACCTTCAACTAGCTCGTGCTTGGCTAAGTGATTGATCGTCTTGAAATTCAGATGACTTAGCCTCTTATGCCGTAACCAATTTGACCCTCATGAACTGGTGACCACAAAGCATGAATTTCATTGACCACTCTGCCAATCTACCTCATATAGGCCCCATTTCCTTATGCCTTTGAGCTTGACTTCCTCTGAAGCTTTATCTCTGATTTGAGATTCTGATTCGGCAAAGGAAATGATATAACCACTTTCACTAAGTTGACTGATGAAGGTTATACTTCAAGTTGGTGACTAAGGATACATTCTTGGTGGTGATTCCATTCTGCACTACGCATCATCTCCCAATTACTCTTCATCTGGAGTTGTAACCAAACATGACCGGTGGTCCTCTGACCATTATGAGATCTGAGAGAATATCTCTTTCTTCAGTAATGTGGGCAGAGCACCCACTTCAAGAATCCACACATTCTTCTGCCTATGAAGCTGATACGCATGTCCCCGTTACTGCAAAGCACAGATTACTTTAGGTCCCTGAGCAATTGCGGGTCCTGCAGGGTTAGTGTGTTGGATCAACCAACCAAGAAAGCCTCAGAATTTGACGATAGCAATTTGACAATCCTTCGTGTTCTTGTTCCAGTTTTGTAAAGATGGTTCGTTGTACGCACGTTTGTAACCTCTCTTCTGGGGACACTTCGTCTATTTATAGGCGAAGTGTGAGAGGTTTAAAATTGTAGCCATTGAGAGACATCTTGGATTAAGTCCAATCAGGCAACTGCTCATGCTTTTCTGACACTGGATGTCAACATCGTACTGTGTGTCAGAACGGCTCTTCTAGTCAGTCCGAGGAATCAAAACTGGTCCAACACTAGGATCTTCAAACTTTAATTAATCTCCATTCTTAAAGTCTGGCCTTCAAGAGGATTCTTACTGATTTATTAACTTTATCTCCGTGCGCGAGAGTGATAGGTTTGAGTAAAATGGTCAGTGATGTGGGAGTTCTCCAAACTGGTCCTTAGGATGGTAGCAAGTTTCTTCTATTACCTTGTGAAACTAAAACTGGTGGAAACCACTTTGTCTTGACCTGTCCTATTACAACTCGATAGATATCCTATACAAGACTTTACAAGTTTGAATAGACTAGAGACACTTCTAAGTTTGTGGTTTCTATACATCTTTTGACACATCAAAATATAACAATAAGGTAGGAATACTTCCTAACAATCGTTGATGGATTAAGAATCGTATCACATGAATAGAGTTGACATGACACAGAAATAACTCGAACGGATGGAAATTCAGCACTCCTAATTACGACCCTTCATGTAATGTATTCTAGATGGCTATCATATACGTCCCAAGAGGGAGAAGAACTATTGATCTAAAATTGGTGAAGACGCCACAATTGGATGTGTAAATCTGGTTGATAAGTGATTTCCAATTTTAAGGTCTTCTACAGAAATTCTTGAGCTTTCAAATAATTGGAGAATATTATTGACTGAAAACTGAATTACAAACAAAAGTAGCAAGCTCTATTTATAGGGTGAAAATAAAATATTTTAACCTAATCTAGCTAGGAAATTAAATTTGAAAAACCTATCAAGATATACAATGATTATATCTTAATAGCTTTGTAATAAAAAAAAAAGAAATCTAAACATCTAAAAGGAAATTTAATCTGGATTAAATATTAATCTAGAATGAAAATCAATCTAAAAGATAAATCAAATCTAATAAAACTAAATTTCGAAATTAATTCAAAAATCTAAGCCCAATTCGAATTTAATTAAACCCAAATGTCATAATTAAATTAATCCATCTAGACCAATTTGATCTTCAAGCTCGATGGACTTCTTGAATAATTCTTGAGCCCAAACTTCTTAAATCAACAACTGCAATCCATCTCTTAGCTTCTTGGCCCTAACTCTTGACATAAGCCCACTAGGAATATGCACACCTTGGGCTCCATCAATTAGAAGAAGTCCACAACAAGACGGTGTAGCCGAGCAAAAGAATTGGACAATCATCAAAATGGCCAAAAGCATGTTAATTGGTAAGAATTTGCCCAAAATATTTTGGTCTAAAGCTTTTCACGCATCAATATATTGTAGGGATTAATGTTGTGAATCGAATCAAAGATCCAATAACAAGGACCATTCATGGATGTCAAAATAATTACCATTCGATAGATAAACCTATGCATGCTCTTATGAATTTAATTGCAGTGGATATAAAAGTTACCTTAACTCCGTAATGTCTGAATCTGAGCTGTGTTGAATCCGAATCCAATTCTACCACGCATTACAATTTGATTTGCGAAAAGTGAATTAAATATCGAATTTAATTCAAGAATCAAATTGAAATAGATGAAGGATTAGAAATCATGTTGATCATCCAGATCAGTTGTATCCCTTTGCTTTTCCAATCCAACTACTGGTGAGGATTCCGCTGGATTGCGCCGCACAGAACAGAGTAGAACTTCTCCTCCCTCTGATACAGTTGGCGCCGCCCTTGCTATCTCACTCTAGGGTTTCAGTTGTGACTTATGAAATCTGAGGAGAGAATGAGCTATTTATAAATAGGGTTAAAACCCTAATGAGCTTCCTTAAGCAATTATGTTGGGCCAGACCTGAGACCTGAGGCAAATAATAAAGAGGGCCTATAAATCAATTAATTCTCATGTCCACAACCCTGGACATAATTAAATAATTAATATTAATTCATTCCACCAGACAATTAATACTGACATACCCCTTTATTACCATGTCATCAGGAATAAGTTGCATCGACTCGATGAATTCCCATATTTAAGGTTGTTGGACATTCGTTAATTACTTAGAGCTTCTAGCGTGCTTCAATAATTAATTAATATCTTATTCTCCTGAGTAGTACCACTCAAACTTTTTCATTTGTGCTTGAACTTAATCAGCCTGGACTTTAGCACGACGAACCTCTTTGAGTTCTTGAAGGAATTAGATTTTGAACCGTTGTTAGGATTCATACTCAACCAAGTCATTAGAACATTATACACAATCTGCTTTCACCTAAATACGGATATACGAGCACATTAATTAGGAACTCCACCATGGCAAGTTAAAGTGACATACAACCCTTGCATACTTCTGAATCGTTGTTAGGATTCATACTCAACCAAGTCACGAGATCTTGTTTCTTCAGAAGTCAGACAGAAGTTTAGAAGAACACTTCTGAAGTTAAATTTGATCTTGTTCCTATCAATACGCAACCGCACGTACCAGCATATCAAGTGATCAAGACAAACCACTTCTATCCGACTATGTTGCAGCCTACACCAACAGGCTAATACTCAAGCTGTCTCGGCTGTGACATTATTATTTTATATCTCTCTACGTCAAACGATCCATATGGTGTTTCACGATCTTCTACACGCCGCATGATCTCCATATCGACGAGATAAGAGGATTCCATTGTTCTCTCAAGTATGTTTTTTCACATATATGAGATAAGTCAAATGTACACACAATGAAATAAATGCTTTTAGTATACAAATCCCGACATAAATATTCTGACTCGATGCCCTACAAAGGCAGTTCAGAATAGAACTCTATTTGAAGCTTGGTATGAGAAGAAATTTGTTATTGATAACTTAAATGTTTTCAGCAGTATTGGATATTCTCACATCTCTGCCCCAAAAAGAGATAAATTTAAGACAACAAGTGATAAGCTTATTTTCATTGGCTATAGTGACAAGTCAAAAGGCTATCGACTTTGCAATCCTCTGACTCGGAGGCTTGTAGTCACAAGAGACGTGATATTTGATAAAATGTCATCATGGAGTTGAAAAGGGGAATCATCTGAGCATATATACAAGATGATTTTTATGAATCTCCAGATGTTGATTATAAAGTTGATCATGTCAGTGACCCGCCTCAAACTTCATTGCCTAATAGATCTCCCTATTTACTTGTGAACCTCAATGTTTTGAACATGCAGAGATGGAAGAAGTCCGAAGAAAATCTATGAAGAACGAGATTGTCATGATCGAAAAAAAGAATAAAACATGGGAGTTGGTGGATAAGCTAAAGCACAAAGACGTCATTGGGCTGAAATAGATCTACAAAATAAAATATAATGAAGATGGAAGCATTCAAAAATACACGGCGAGACTTGTTGCTAAAGGATACTCCCAACAACCAGGGATCGATTTCACCGAGACCTTTGCCCAGTCGTTAGAATGGAAACTATTCGTGTTGTTCTTGCTCTTGCAGTACAACAAAAGCTTCAAGTATTTCAACTAGACGTCAAGTTGATGTTTCTAAATGGAGAACTTGAAGAAAAGGTTTTTGTGGGGAAACCTCAGGGACTTTCTCTTGAAGGCAACAAAGATAAGGTATACCGACTCAGCAAAGGTCTATACGGGCTCAAACAAGCTCCGAGAGCTTGGAACGACAAGATTGATGGATATTTTCTCAAAGATGGCTTTCATCGAAGTCCTAATGAGCCATCCTTATACTTGAAAAAAGAAAAATGATGATATTTTGATTGTTTGTATCTATGTGGATTATCTTATCTATATGGGTACTAACATGCAGATGGTTGAGAGTTTAAAGCAAATGATGATGGTTGAATTTGAAATGATAGATTTGAAATGCACATGGTCATGAAATATTTTCTTGGAATTCAAGTGTGGCAGGCTGGAGAAGGAATATTCATATATCAAGAGAAGTACATTGACTATTGAAGAAATTTGGCATAGAGAACAACAATCTTGTTTTCACCAATAGTGACGAGTGATAAGATGAAAAAAGACGATAGTGCTGAAAAAACTGATGCACAACTCTGTCGTAGCCTTGTTGGGTCGCTCATCTACCTCACCAACACAAGGTCAGATATTGTTCAAGCTATAAGTATGCTCTCAAGGTGCTTGAGTGAACCACCTAAACTACATTTTGCAGCAGCATAAAGGGTTATGAGATAACTTGCAAGGAATGTGAAAAATGGACATCAAATATGTGAAAGACATTGAATGCAAGTTAACTGGCTATGATAGTGATTGGGCAGGCTCTTTAGATTATCGAAAGAGCACTTCGGGCTATTTTTTTTGTCTTGGTACGAATGTGATTTTGTGGAGCTCGAAAAAGCAAAAGTCAAAGGCATTATCATCTACCAAAGTTGAATACACTACTGCTTCGGATGCATGTTGTGAAGGCATGGTTGAGGAGATTATTGGCTAATTTGCAACAAGTTCAAGAGAAGCCTACGACAATCTATTGTGCCAACGTGTCTGCAATAGCTATGACAAAAACTCTGTGTTCCATTAAAGATAGAAGCACATAAAGTTGTGTCATCATTTCATCGGAGATATGGTGAATGAAGGGAAATAAGTTTGGAATTTATCGGAACAAAAGATCAACTTCTATGGCGTATCCAAAAATTTAAAATTTGGAGTACAATATATAAATATAATAAACTGGGGGTACATTATGTAAAAATATCTATAAATAATAGTAAAGATATATAAACTTATAAAAGAAAAAAATTATTTTGGGGGTACAAGTGTAACCCCATCTTCCCCCCTAAATCCGCCACTGCTTCTAGATTTCCACACCAAAGTTGTCCCTACTGAGAAATTCGAGAAGTCCCACGATATGCTCCAGATTGCAAATTAAGAAGGGTTGCTGAGATGTAATTTGCAATTAAGTTAGTCAAACTATTCATACATCCATGCATCTACCTTGTTCTATGAAGAGTCATTCATGCATCTTATTTATTGTTAATTCATGTATTGGCTAAGATTCATGTACCATTGTAATCATAGCCATTTCAATCAATGAAAATCATTTTCTATCAAGTAATTCAAGCTATCCATATCACACTTTCTCTTAATATTCGAAGTGCCGCAACACACTAATCTCTTCCATACACAACAACTCTATGTTGCATTATTCTGGGAAAAACACATGGTAATAATTTTCACTTTGCTGTCACTAAACAAAGAAACTAAAGAGATAACTCATAGTACTAAATATTAATTTCCCCAATAATTCATCCAACTTGTTGATCACCAATCACTCCAACTGATTCAGGGCCTCCTTGTAGGCTGTGCATTTCCTCAAGTGGCTGCTCTACAAAATCTTCAGCTTCGGCCGATTCTTGTTTGCCATAAAATGTCGCAACACAGCAGTAAATCACAAAGTTTGCAATGAATACAAAACCTAAATTCCTGTAGTAAACACCTAATTTACTGTAGTCTAAATCATCATCGTCAAACAAGTTGTTGAAAATGAGGAGAAAAAGCAAGCTGATGAAATGCCCGATGTTGAGAGCAAACTCTGTGAAGGTCGGGGCATATATTTTCAGAGACTGGGGCACCACAGAGACGTAGATGTTTTGCATGCCATCGAACACCAGCCCTTCCATCAAACCGAGCAAGACAAACTGTGGGATTAGCCATGAAAACCTGATGCAGATGTAGTTGTCCAAACGTTGGTGAACCCTGTATTCCTCAACCCTCCAAGCAACTATGCAACATATTGGTGAAACTGCCAGTCCTACGCCACATCTCACCAGCATTGCGAGATGATGGCTGTTTTTAACACATTGCAAGAGCGACAGTAAATTACAAAGTTGGGACACTACGAAGCTCGTGGAGTACCTGATTATCACGAAAATAGTTGCTGGGATTTCGTGGGAGAGGTGCAACTCGGAGTCATTGCATGAGTAGTCCGATTGTTGGATGGAGAAAGGGGAGATTGTGCCAAGGTAGTTGGCTGTGTAGCTTGTTTGCTCGTAGAAGAAAGTGTTGGCAGTGGCCAGAAACAGACCGTAGATGAGGAAAGGTAACCAAAGAGGAAGCATTTTAAGGAGAATCTTTAAATCTTCTTCCAATCTTCACACATTATGATATAAAAAAGAATTTAGAAATGAGATAAGATTGCATCAATTTTAAGTACATCAATTCCAAACAAATTAATTCACAAATTATATTCAAAGTAAAAAAATAAAAACAATGAACAGTGATTTGAATATTCTAAGATGCAATTATGTAATAATATAGAAAAATTAAAAAAAGAAAATGGGGTTGATATTCAAATTAAGTCAAATCCTTAATTCATACGAGAAATTATTTCAGATTCCTTGTTAGATCCTAAGTTATATTATCAAACAACCAAAGTAATAATATTAATCAAACAATCTCAAAGTAATAATGTAAAACATTTGGAAAGATACAAATTTATATTCAAATTCGACACTATAATCTGATGATCAAGCAATATAAATATTAATCACTAGATCTCCAATAATAAACTGAAATTCAGAAGTAAAAATGTATTTCTGCTTCGTTTCTTTAACATTAATTAATGAGAGAGGATGTGAATGAGTAAACTAGTAAAATATATATGTTATTAAATGGACAAGAGTCACTCTAAAGATATATTATACAATTTGACTCAATCGAACTCTTCATTTTAAGAATCCATTAGTTGAACTCATCAGCCATATAATAAAATTATTAATTAATTTTTAAAACTCTATACTCTAGTTAAGAGGGTACAAATTATCTATAAAGTTAGATATAAGAAAAATATATATTGCATTTATAAATAAGATAGGAATAACACTTGATTTTTTATAAAGTGAGGTCCGCATGTATTAGGCTAAAACTTGATTTTTTATTAAGTTCACAAAATTCCAGCTCCGCTTGTATTAGGCACATATTTAATTTTTTTTTTTTTTAAGTAACTATTGGAGAAACTTGTCAGTTAATTCATTAATCTTGATTCATGTTGTGGTGATTTTGTAGGAAAGAGGACTTAAATAAATTCTAAACAAGAAATCAAAACAACGAGAAGATAAAAATAAAAGGTATCAAACTTTATGTATGTATCGAATGTTTGAAAGTTAAATGTTCTTTTTAGAGTGCTTGGATGCTATGTATGAATAACATAATAGACTAAGGGTCTATTTATACTAATAAATCGAGTTAAGTCCTCTAATCAAAAGATATCCCTATGAATATGATCTAAGCGTATTTGTCTACCAAGGATTAAGATAGTACTTGATAAATAATAGATATGTGAGTTTTGATAGTTTATTCAGTTAAGCTGTCTGCTGGATATCTTAGAGATATGGCCTTATCTTCTTTGTTTGAAGAAATCGCATGTCTGCTTGGAATATTATTTGAGATCACATTTTGTAGGGTTTGAATTAGCCTAACCTTGGGTGGGTTAAGCCTTTCAATGGTTGCATTTGATGACCTCATTATTGGATCAATTTACTTGTCGGCCTGATTGATTTTGACCCCCTAACAATAGCACATTGTCTTTATCGAAGTTTTTAAAGATCAAAGGCAATTGGGTAAAAACATAAGTCAAAATTATAAGCATTCGTTGACCTAGAGTAGAGTGTTTGAGCGTTTGTTGAGTTCAATATTTTTCTTTGAGGGTTTGCTTGTTATGTGCGACAACATGGATTTGTCATATGCAAAGAATCGTGGATTGCTTCTAGAGATACATGCATCGAATGCAAGCTTCGAAAGTGTAATGTTGACATTACTCCTAAAGTGTGGGGGTAGTGGGTTAGTGCATCATGAATAGAGTAAAATTAGTTGGAGGTTACAAGAGTTACATGAGAGTAGTGGGTTCATTTAATAATTGGTAGCACCTAGTAATTAGTCCCTTTAGTTTCCATGGTCCTAGAATAAATAGATGCGCTTGTTTAGTTTGTAATCATCAAGTGTAGTAGTTCGTCTCTTATTCAAGAGAGAAATAAGTTCCAATTCCCCAACTTTTTTGAGTTTTTTGAGTGTTATTTATTTTCTTCATTCTTGCTTTGTTTTGTGTGATTTTGAGAAAGAATAATTTTCTCCCTGGGGCCAACAAGTGGATGCCTAAAATCATAAGGTGGGATAAGATGGCCATGGTTGTAGCAAAAACATCACGGGCACAACAAGGGAGCAAGGGAGCAGTTCGTTCTAGTACCCACAATTGACACACATGAACTACGCCAGCTACGGATTCGTGTGCAAGTAACAATGGAGGACCAAGGGGTGTAGGAGGCAGTCGAGCCAGCACAAGGTGCAGAGGTTGGCGCTCGGATCGACAAGAAGGCGAGATCGCATCTCTTACATGCACTTGCGAAAGATCTCCTCATGCAAGTGGCCAAGAAGACGATAGCAAAGAAAGTATGGGACTGCCTAAAGCGAGGTTCGTTGGGGTAGAATGAGTGAAGAATGCTAGGTTGCAAACACTCGAGAGTGAGTTTGATTTTATGCACTTGAGCGACAGTGAGTCCCTCGATCACTATGCTCGACTCACTGCAATGTCTATCAACTACTCAAGTCTTGGAGAAACACTAAGTGACCCCATGCTGGTGAAGAAGTTGTTCGACATAATTCCAGTAAGTTTTATCATTGTGAAAGCTGGCATCGAACAGTTTTATGATCTTTAGACACTAACATTTGAGGAGGCGGTGGAAAGGTTCAAAGGCTTCGAAGAGCAAACCCGCAAGAAAAGTATGGGCGCAAAAAGGAATGATGAGCAAGTACTCCTCACTCAAGTGGAGTGGGAAGCACGATTAAGAAGAGATGGAAGGGAGTCGCCATCTTCTTGGTCGAAAAAGTTTCCCATAGAGCGTGGGAACCATGGAAGAGGAGGTAGATCACGAGACGAAGGTCAAGGGAGAGAAGGCCGAGGAGCACCGGCTCGAGGAGAAGGTGGTCCGGGTGGACGAGGAACTGCTTGAGATTAGAGTCACATCCATTATTACAATTGCAATGAGATGGGACATTACTCGACATAATGTCGAGCAGCAAAGAAGAACTAGGAAGCTCATCTTGCCCACGCTAACGATCTTGAACCAACACTTCTTATGATGATCTTGGAGGCGATTCTGCCAGTTGAGGTCATGCCAAACGAGGGGGAAATAGCTCTAGAAGTTCGAGGAGCTCAGCATGTTGAGACATCGAAAGATGTCTGGTTCTTTAATAATGGTTCCAACAACCACATGACTAACAACAAGGAGAAGTTCTTCGAACTAGATGAAATAGTCACTAGGAAGTTGAGGTTCGGTGATGGCTCGATGGTGAATATTCAAGAAAAAGGTGAAAAAGGTGATATCCTTTTTGAGTACAGAAAAGGCGACAATAGATGCTCGAGAAAGTGTATTATATCACTCATCTTCAATGTAATATGGTCAATATCAGACAACTCACCAAGACATATCATAAGGTGGTGATGGATGGCGAGGAGCTCGAAGCTTTGCTAAGAGCCCTTCGTGTCTTATTGTGAAGGTGAGGCAAACTCAGAATCGGTGAGGCAAACTCAGAATCGTCCATATCAAATCGAGCTCAAGCTGGCAAAATTGCTTAGTCTTTTGGCTAACCTCGAAGATCCAGCATGATTGTGGCATGCTCATATCATGCATGTGAACTTTCAAGCTTTGAGGTCACTCGTAAACAAGGGAATGGAAGTGGGAGTGCCGCCAATCTCACATCCAAAGCAGCTTTGTCAAACCTGGTTAGTGGCAAAGTAGACAAGACAACCGTTTGTAGCGAAGCCAAATATCGAGCAAAGAAGCCGCTCGAGCTTGTTCACATCAACCTATGCAGAACATTGACGCCAAAAACTCATAGAGGTAATCGATATATTATGCTAATAGTTGATTATTACTCCAGGTGGACGTGGTTCCATATGCTGAAGATGAAGGACGAGGCATGTTCTTTGTTCAAGAGGATGAAGTATTTGGTCGAGAATGCAATTGGTCTTTGAATCAAAGTCCAACGATCAGACTGCGGAGGAGAATTCTTTTCGAAGGAGTTCACGGAGCTCTTCGAACAAGCAGGGATCGAACGATATTTCACCACAATATTCTCCCTTACAAAATAGTGTGGTGGAGAGATGAAATCGGACAGTGATTATCGTTGCTCAGCCATTACTCAAGAGCATAGTTGGCCCCAACAAGTTTTGGAGGGAGACTGTTTGTCATGCAGTCTATCTTCTAAATCGATTGCTGACTAAAGTTGTTTGAGAGAAGATGCCGTTCGAAATGTGGATAATGAAGAAGCCACACCTGGCACACCTTCGTGTGTTAGAGTGCACTGGACATGCCAAAGTGACCAATCCTACCTTAAGAAGCTCGACGATCGGAATTAGTCATTCGTGTACTGGGGCGTCAAAGAAGGGAGCAAGGCTCACATGTTACTGGAAATGTATCATGCCAGAATTCATGTGAGTCGTGATGTCGTATTCAAAGATAATGCAACTGAAGATTGACCGCGTGAAGATAGGAATCAGTCCTTTAAAATTTTCGAAGAGGCTGGTTGTGAGCATATGAGTGTTCAAATGATCTCGTTTGAGAGTGCCTCAATAGAGGAGCAAATTCCTACGAAGGTGTTCGAACAGACTGTTTCAAATACCCCACAGTTCATACGAGTCCATGAAGGCAATAGTTTACCCATTCCATGGTCAGGCGGACATGTTGGGAGTAACGATATACCAGTTCAATATAGGGACATGGTTGAGATAATGGCAGAAGCGCCTCAAGTGGCGCTTGACTTCGAGGAAGTGATGTTGGCAGAGACGGAGGAGCCTTCTTGCTACAATAAAGTGGTCGGTCTGCCACAATGGGAAGAAGCAATGGCTCTAAAGATTGAGGCCATTGAGAAAAATGTGATGTGGTCGCTTGTACTGTTACAAGTCGGACACAAGGTAATTGGACTCAAATGAGCTTTCAAGTTGAAGAACTCAGACAGAGAGTGATCTAACACAAAGCTCGCTTGGTTGCAACAAGCTATGTGCAATAACTAGACATCGACTTTGAGTGATCCAGCACAAGTCTTCGCCCCAGTCGCTCGAATGGACACGGTTAGAGTCATTATTGTATTAATAGCTAATCGAGAATAACAAGTACATCATCTCGATGTTAAGTCAGCCTTTCAGAATCGGGAGCTCGAGGAGGAGGTGTACGTGATTCAATCGGAGGGGCTTAAAGTTACAAGGAAGGAGCATATGTTGTTGAAGTTGAAAAAGGCACTATATGGGCTTCGCCAAGCACCTCGAGCGTGGAATTTGAAGCTGGACAGAAGTTTAAAGCAGATGGGCTTCGTGAAGTATTCACAAGGGGGAGTAGTGACACCAGGTTAATTGTCTGTATTTATGTCGATGATTTAATTTTGATAGGAGAATATCTGAAGGCTATTGAATCATTCATGATGCAAATGATGGGGAGTTTGAGATGAGTGATCTCATATTACTTTCGTATTACCTTGGAATCACGGTGCCTCAAGTCAAAGAAGATATCTCGATCAAGCAGACAACATGTTTTAAGAAGGTGTTGACCCTGTTCGGGATGCTTAATTGTAATTCGACTAAGATACCAATGGAGCCGAGGGTTCAACTCCATAAAGACCCCGAAGGACAATCGATGGATGAAACTAAATATCGAAAAGTGATTGGTTGTCTTCACTATCTCCTTCATGCAAGGCCAGATCTTTCTTACGCTATTGGAGTTACCAACAGATTTATAAAGAAGCCGATTAAGATGCATTACAAGGCAGTGAAACAATTTCTTCGGGGTAATATGCACTTTGGTCTAGCGTTTAGAAGAGAAGGTTTCGAGGAGATTACTAGGTTTCTCTAATAGTGATCTTACAAGAGACGTGGATGATCGTGAAAGTACGATGTGTAGGAGATCACAGAAGACCATATGAATCGTTTGACCTAGGGAGATATAAAATAATAATATCACAGCTGAGACAGCTTGAGGATTAGTCTGTCGGTATAAGCTCCGACATAGTACGTCATAAGTTGTTTTTCTTGATCATTTGATATGTTGGTACGTGCAGTTGCGTATTTATAGGACCACAGTAACATGTGTTATTTTGTCTGACTTCAAAAGAAACAAGATCTCGTAACTTGGTTGAGTCTGAATCCTAACAAAGGTTCAAAAGTATGCACAGGTTGTGTGTCACTTTGAATCGCCATGGTGGAGAGCCTGATTAATGTGCTCGTATAGCCGCATCTTGGGTGACAGCAGCTTGTGTAGAATGTTCTAGTAACTAGTGTTAGATTACCATATACGAGTATTAGGATGAGGACATTCCTTGAGGAACTCAAAAAGGTTCATTTGGGTGATTAAATTCAAGTATGGATGATAACATTTGGGTGGTACTACTCAGGAGAATAAGAACTTAATTAATTATTGGTAGCCTATTAGGGGTTATAATTAATTAACGAATGTTCGGTACCTTAAATCTGGGGATTCACCGAGTCGATGCAACTGGTTCCTCATAACATGGTAATAAAAGAGTAGGTCAGTGTTAATTCTCTCGTGGAATGAATTAACATAATTAATTAATTAATTATGTCCATGAATGTGGACATAGGAATTAATTAATTTATAGGCTTACTTTATTATTTGCATCAAGTTACAGGTGTGGCCCAACATAATTGCTTAAGGGGAGCCCATTAAGGTCTGGAATCCTAATTATAAATAATCTATTCTCTCCTAAGATTTCATAAGTTAAGTCACAACAACTGAAACCTAGAGAGAGAAGAGGGGGCGGCGCCAACTGCAAGAAGGGAGGAGAAGAAATTCGACTCCGTCTTGTGCAGTACAATCCAGCGGAATCCTTACCAGAAGCCGGATTGGAAAAGCAAAGGGATACAAATATGAATATCTGACCTGGAGGATCAAGGATTTCTAATCTCTTATCTTTTAATTTGATAATTTAATTAAATTGCAAGATATTTAATTCTCTTTCTGTAGATCAAATTGAAACAAGTGGTGGAATCGGATCTGGATTCAACACGACTGTAGATTAAGACCCTACGGATTAGAGGTAATTATGAATCTCCAATGCTATTAAATCAATAGGAGCATGCATAGAATTTATTATCGAATAGTAATTGTTTTGACATACATGAATGGTCCCGGTTAATGTATCTGCGATTCGGTTCACTGCATTAATCTCTACAAAAGTACGACACAAATGATCTTCAGATAGAAAAGAAAACCGTTGAAAGGCATGGGGTTACTGTCCTCCCCATATCCTAATTTGTTGGCGTTTACAAGAAATGACCGAGAAAAACTAGATAATACTCATTTATAGTTTTGATTTCTTAATACTTTTGGATACAATACTTGTTGTGAATGATAACTCAATATTAGTATGATATTGTCCGCTTTGGGCATCACAAGCCCTCACGGTTTTGTTTTCGGGCACCTTCCCAAAAGGCATCGTACTAATGTTGTTTGGTGGACTCTTATATACAAGGAGTCATTTCCTTATTCCCTCAATGTGGAACAATTGGGTTGACAAGTCCCAACTGATACGATCCCCTTCGTGGATGGATAAGGATAGTAGCCCAGGAACAAGAGTCTCATAGACGCGCCAAGAAGCGGAAGAATTAAAGATGATGAATCAGTGAAGACGCCACAAACAGATGTGAAAGTCTGGTTGATAAGTCAATATTGAATTTCAAGGTAATCCACATAAATTCCTAATCAAACTAGAAAATCAAATCTAATCCTAATAAAATAAGGAAATCAAATCTAATCCTAATCATACTAGGAAATCGAATCTCGTAAACCAACGGGATCCGTTGCCTGACCCCGACAATATGAGGATACTTTCGACATAAGGCACCCAGAGACTATCCTCACTTGAATTGAGGGCTTCCCACATTCACCAGAGTCCACCACCTCCACCTTCACGGTACCAGTTTGTTGTGAATGATAACTCGACATTAGTATGATATTATCCACTTTAGGCATCACAAGCCCTCAGGTTTTGTTTTTGGGCACATCCTCAAATGGTCTCGTACTAATGGAGTTGGTTGGACCTTTATATATAAAGAGCCGTTTCCTTATTTCCTCAATGTGGGACAATTGGGTTAACCTATCCCAACAATACTTTTACTAATATTTACTATGATTGACCCGTACACTTATGGATTGCACGTCGATAAATGTGTGATCAACTATAAGGGGAGTTTGGATCATTTCTTATTCTTCATTGCTCGACGTAATTGCCACACCTTTTTTCTCATTATTTTGCTTCATGCATTCGTCAATACTTTTTTCTTTAGGCACCACAGTTTATGTCAAATTGTTGTAAGTGATTGGTATGGAACAAGGTCCTAAAGAAGATTCTAAATGAGAAACCATTAACAATGAGATAATGAAGAGTAAATTGTTTGAATTATTTGTATATATATATTGAATGTAGGAAGTTGAATGTTCTTTACACAACTTGGATGCTATGTATGAATTATAAGATAGATTGATAGCATCTTTATACTACTAAATAAAATCTAAATTCTCTAATCTAAATTCACCTTGAATTAGGATAGTAAAAAGTGGCGGCTTCATGTGGAGGCTCGCAGGGTCGACTGCCCT